>JAAAKE020079657.1:2852-24676 GCA_010014785.2 Anisolabis maritima | reverse complement strand
TGATTAGTTATTTTTTTAATATTATTAAATGTTTATCATTTCTCCCCCCCCCCAAATGAAAATCATCTTGCTACATAACTGCCCCGAGCACAACATATATCTTCTGTTTTTGGTTTTTATTATTTTGATTCAAATGGATATTAATGAATTTTTTCAAACTTCAAAGAGTAGAAACATCAGCCCTTGGATATTAAGGAGGAAATATATTCTAAATTTTTCTAAATAAATAATGATAATAAATATTAATTTTAGTCTATTTACCTGCTGGGCAAACGGGTAATTCTTGGCGAGGTATATTAGTAACACGTTGGAAATCATCATGGCAGGCATTACAAAAGTGTGTTGTGCCAAAGCAAAAGAAAACAGCGACAGAACAACAATAACGACATTTGTATTCGAGGAAGTCAGTGCCATGTTTCGGGCACATTTGTGCCCGAGAAACATCAGAGCATGCGCCGCATACCAGTTCAGCTGGATCGAACTCAGCACCAGCCAACTCCACATCACACCTAAAAAAAATTCATATTATTATATTAAAATATACAGAGTTGCATACAAAAGAATATTAGGATTCATTTCGTTAGAAAATACAAATTTAATAAGTATTACCGAGCTTCGCCTCCATAATACGCCTTTCCACATCGAGAACATACATAGTAGGCATATCGATCAAGGGCATAACTGGCTGGGTCACCTCGGAATCGAGTAGCAATAGCATCCGCCCTATCAAGACCTTCATATTCAAGTCTCATTAAAGCTTTTCGACGGACATCTTCTCTAAGTTCAGATATTGGAGCAAGTAACTCCTCTAAAAGATAAATATGAGGTTACATGCGGGACATGCTATCAGCCGATATTATGAAAAATATAAAATCTTACCTAGAACAGGATGCCTCATATCAGCCTTGCATATGGGACATTGTGCAAAAGCAAAAGTAATCCGAGGTCCTGTCCATCGTTTAGTGAGAGCTAAACGACAGCACTGAGCATGGAAAACATGACCACAAGCCAATTGAATGGAAGGCTGGGCAGAAAGAGCTTCTGTGAAACAGATCATACACATATCATCGGCGTCTTGTTTAAGAGAAGAAAGTCCCGCACATCCATGTAGACAGGGAAGACATTGAGGAGCTTCACCTGCCAAACCACCACAGACATGTCCACAAGGATGTACACGGGAGCACGCTTGTCTGCAACAGAGACAGAAAAAAGATCAAAAATGATGCAAGTGAAAATTTTTTATTTTCTAAAATAACCCCGAAAGCGAACTGAACTGACCGAACCGAACCGAACCAGAACCAAAACCATGAACGAAATAATGAACCAATAAGTTGTTTTAAATATAATCCTTAAATTTTAAACTAACTAAACTAAGGAGAGAGCCAATAATATAACATATATATAACTATAACCAAAATAAAAAACAAAAATTCTTACAAAAAAAAATATATGGCTATGGATTAATTAATATATAAATAGCCGAATACCCTATTGAAGTCATAAAGAATCAGGATGTATTTCAAAATATCAATGTTTCCCCTTGGTGTGTTATATTAATAAATTCCTACCTTGCATGTTCCTGGCATTCGTGATCTGCGCATACATTCCCAATTGCCAAAAGTCCTGTTGAACCCGTAGCTCCGCAAAAACGACAGATACCAGTGGATACACCGGATGGTTTGTTCCGTGAAGCGCCCTCACGAAATTCCACAAGAGCCTATAATAATTTAACAAATTAAGAAAAAAGAAAAGTGTGAAAAAATAAAATGAATTTAATGGTAACCTTTAGAGTTGAAGAATCTGCGAGAGCAAGAAGCCAAAAAAGTTTGGTGCGACCACAACCTTCGTGAAGATCCACTCGAATTGCATCTTCTTCTTCTTTACATACATGCCTTGAATGATGACGAGATCGTCGAGGGAGATGCAAAACACGATCACATTCAACGCATAAACTGCCACATTGTTGGCATTGAACTACAGCTGGGGTTTCTCCATCATCGTGATTTGCACAAGTTGGCTAAAAAAAAAATTGGAAATTAAATAAACTAAAATACCAATTTCCAGTCTAAAATTTGAAATATATTGTAGGTCACACAATTTTTTTGGGGGGTTTTTTGGGTTTATATGTGAATTTAATTAAGATCCTCTAAATTTTATTAAATCTTGCTAAAAAAAGATTTATCTAAATTTTAAGAATTATTTAATAAAATTAATCATAAAAAATCTAAAATAAAAGAAATACCCTTGGTGGATTAGAATGTCCTTCAACTGCGGTTGCTGCAGCGACTGCTGCCGAAGCTGCAGCAGCAGCGCCACCCCATTGGCCTGAAGACAATCTTTCAACATGATCCGTGTCGAGACAACAAAGAGAAGCAAGGGCCAACCAAAGAGTGGGTGTATGCAAGCATCGAGTTGGTTGCCTATCAGATTCTGATAATCGAGTAAGATTAAGAATGGCATCAGCTACTGCAGCTTTTGTTACTCGAGCCCAAGCCTCGGAGAGAACTCCAGTTGCCATATCCTTTACAAGCTGAATAACCACCTGGAATTAAATAGGATTGGGATGATAGTAACTAAAATTGAAGCTGAAGTTAGCAACAAATGAAAATGTTTACAACAATAGATATTATTTTTTTTATAATACTGTAACCATTGACGTTTTTGTTAAAAGTCATTTTGTATATTTAAGTCATTTACCACTACAAGAATGAAGGTAGACAATAAAAAATGATTGGATTGAAGTGAATGAAAATAAACATATTAACGATAAAGTAATGTTATTTATACTTCAGCAAGTTTTCGACTAATACATCCTCGAAGCCACCATCGTGCCCCTAATTCATCACGAGGGTGGATACTCGTGGCGAGTGTAACTGTCGTGATTCCTCCTTTGCCTCCACTCTGCCCTCCTCCTGAAACTCCAATGCCTCCTTCATCTTTACTTTTCACTTTCACTTGAACAGTCAATGCTTTTGCTATACAGGCGAGAAGAACATCCAAAATTCCGAGTCTGAAAAATATTGTTTAAATGTAGATTAATAAATAAGTTTTAAATTTGTTTATATATCAATTATAAAATAAAAAATAAACCTGGTGAGATCAAATTCTGGTTCTTTCTTTGATGAGGTAATTTCTGACCCGGAAGTTGGTGTCGGAGGAGGCGGTGGGGGTGCAATACTAAAATCAGATGGTGGGAGTCGATCAACACCCAAAACAGCACATAGATTCGAAGGGGTTACTTCGGGAAGCATTCGTCGAAGTAGAGATGTAACCTAAAAAGGAAAAAATGTGGAATTAGAATTTATTTTAATATATATATATATATTTATTTTTTTTAAAGTCCTTTTCGGCATCTGAGGCTATTTAGACTCCGTCCTTATTTAATTAAATTAATTGGTAGCCAATTTAATTTAAATAAATTTTTGTCGCTCAGGATGGGAAGCGAACCTTTGACCTTTGATACGTAAAGCTAGATCTCTAGCTCTGCACCAAGGGACAGGGCTACTTTAATATATAATTAGTATATATATATATAGATGTCCTTTTTTAATGGCTAATGATTAAATGAGTAGGTAAGATAGAAGCAAACAAGGAAATAATTTTTTCTCGACTGCTAGGGTTTTATTTGAAGTTGAAGTTGAAGTTGGTGGTGGTTTTCAAACAACTCCCAAAGCTATGAAACATATCGTTTAAGATAAAACATTTTTGCAAGATAAGATGGTCATAATGATAACTCCAGAGCTATTTTTTTTCCGCTTTCGCGGCAGACGTGCTACCTTTACACCAGGAAACATCGCTCAACAAACACAATACCAATAGATATAATTTTTTATTTCATGATGATAGGAACGATGAGCAACCCAAAACATCGACAATAAATCTATTTAGAATTTAACTTTTGTGAAATTTTTTTTTGTACGACCTTTTTTTCAGTCGTCCTGAATTTCCTATTCCAAAATATCTCTTCCCATTTTCTAACATTTTCTACAAATCTACCTAAAGAATCTTGCTCCGTGTTTTCCAATAAATTTTGCGTTAAATCTTCAAAATAGCTTATTTTTTGACAGACTAATTGCTCAATTTCTATTTATTAAATTTACTCATTTCTTCGTTTGCAAAGTTCTGAATCATTATTTGATAAAGACTAAGATTGATTCTTAATTACTTGTCTTTGAACCCGTGGTGAACCAGCATGTAATAGAGTAAGCAAGTCTCTAAGGAGTCCATGTTGAGCTGCAAGATATGTTCGTCCTACTGCTGATCCACTTAAAGCGAGGACCATGCTCAACATTTCGAAACAATAGGCATCTGCCGCAGGTGTGACTCCTCCATTAGACACATTAATACCATTATTTGTGGCACCATTTGATAGAGAGGGTGTGGTTTGAGCGGGTGTCGAAGCAGAACAAAGTAACGCCTCCCATTCATCCCGAACCCGAGATGCTTCTTTCCTGATTGCTTGGACAATATGTGCACAAACCTGAAAGAATGAATTCAAATGATTATTAGGTAAAATTTTGATTAATAAGATTAAATTACTTGTTTCTGAAGATGAGTAAGTTTGCTCCTGCTGAAAAGAATGCCAACCATATGCTCCTTAAGATCATTTGCTTCTTGAGGTTGATCTGCGGGTTCAAGTGCTGGTCCTTCTTCATCACCCAAAATAAGTTTACCGAATACCTAAAAAATTTAAAATTATATATTAATTACAAAACATATGGGGGTTGGATATTTACTAGAAATGCAATTTTGCCAGCCTTTTAAGCAAAGAAATTTTAATAAAAATACCTGTGATGTGATAAGTCGGAAAACGCGTAACGTTTCTGCTTCACAATTTCGATGTTGAATAAGTGTGGCAGGATGTTGAAGCTTAATATCAGCTGAAGGAAGTGTCCCTGAGGATGGACCCCCTAAAAGTACGGGAGCAGGAGGGGCAGCTCCCAAAACACGCACTTGCCTCAAACGGAGAGAATTATCGGGCCCTTTGAGTTCTAAACGAATTGTTGAATGACGTTCATCTGAAGTAAAGTGAGGATTTCTCAGATGCGGTTAAATAAAGAAATTTACGTGTCAAAAAGATCACCAACAAGAATCAATGATAGAATGGAATTAGTTATAAATACCTAGAATATGACACCCAATCCAGCCCGCTGAGCGATTTTCAACTTCAACTGATCGAATTCGGAATAATTCTTCTGTACTTGGACCAGATTGAAAAGTAACATGTGAAACTTTATTCTAAAAGGAAAAAATGAATTAGGAGAAGTGGATAAAATGATCTTTAATGGAGAAGAGCAGGTGCACCTAAAGACCCAAAGATAAGACTCTGCTGCTACTCTATTTCCAAGCCCATTTTTAAAAAATTAACTAATGTCTCATATATATATATATAAGAATTATGTATAGTAGGAAAATAGTTTGTCTCCCTGTATTTTCAATATCTCATAACTTATTTTTTTAAAGAATCCAAAAATTTTTGACAGACATTTTCAGACTCCCAAAATCTAAAAATTTCAGATTAATTTAAAAAATAATAAAATTTTAATAGATGAAAAGACAGGTTCAGCAATAAGGCAGGTAGATGCTCAAGAAAAACTCAAAATTGTGAAGTTTTGTTGCGAACAAGGTTTACTAGTTTTCATCATCAGTCCAATTTGATCGTTGTATTTATGCCCAAAGATGGTCAGCTTATATTTGAAATACATATAACATTATATATATATATATATATATATATAAGAGCGACATTGTTGTTAATTTATGGTACAGTCTCATTGGTCTGTGAATGTAGAATGTATTTATTTCAAATACAAGATGACCATCTGTGGCCATAAATACAACGATTGGACTGATAATGTAAACCTTGTTCTTTTATTGACCATACAAAGGTTGCCTTATTGTTGAATCTGCCAACAGGGCAACAATTTTCTTCTTTCAAAATTTATGAGTTAGGGAAAATGCAGTGGGGTGATAATCTATTTCTCCCCTCACTAGAGTGTATTTTCAATTAATCGGGTAACCAGGTCTTTTAACAACAATCGTAATTAAGAGAGAATAATTGTCCAAAAGATATATCACTATATGATTATTGAAGTTTCTTATAAAATGTATTATTTCATTCATTTTATTTCATGTTGATCATTAGGAAAATAAGATGTGCTAAGTATTAAAAAAAAGTCAAACTAAATCTCGAGACTTTTAAGACAGAAATACTATAGGAGGGAAATTCGCGATGATTGGACAAAAAATGTTGTTGGAAAAATTAGGGCTTGAAGTAAATGATTATCCGGCTTAGGCTATAAATGGAACACTATTAATGTATAATAATACGATATAATTATCGTCAATTCTTACAGCGAGATCTCGTCCATTATCGATATGAATATACACAACTCGAGGTTTATTCCCAAGTGCACATTGAATAGTAAGGATTTTTGTTTTGTTTCTGTCTTCATCGCCACTCTCCCAAAAAGTTTCCGTTGAATTGTCTGTTAAACTAGCAATCATAGCCTGACGACTGGATGCTTTTAATTCCACGCAAGGGGTCAGATCTTTTAGGGCTTCAACATGGCTCGTAGCCTAAAAAAATAGTTTGGATAATTTTATAGTAATAAATTTAGACAATTTTTTTTTATTTTCAATATATCAACTTATTTACCTGAGAAAATGTGCTTTGATGACTTTCATGTAAGGATAAAGCTATATCTTCTCCCTCTTCTTCAGATCTAGAAAGTATCTTACTAATATTGCTAAAAACATGACTCCTGAAACAAATAAAGAGAGAATAAATTAAATAAAAAATAAAATATTTTTAATATAGTGTATGCCTAAAATTATAAAATAATTTAATTTCCAGTCTCTTAGTATTGAACTGAGAAAGTGATTTGATCTATGCGTGTGTCAATTTGAAAGGACTTATATATTTTAAATATTTTGTGAATAAAATAGGTTATATACCTATGCAGAAAAGTATGATCACGATGAGTGAAACGAATGCCCCAGCATCGCACCGCCATTTGTTGTAAAGGAGAGCCCATAGGTAAGAGTAACATGAGATCAGCTACGGTTTGAAGTAATGTATGAAAAGCAGCTGGTAAAGGATGAACTGCTTCACCAGCAACGCCAATATCTGAGAGAGGATGCTCGCAAGCCCAGCGCATTTCCTATGAATTAAAAAAATGGTTACATATTAGAAGGTAGATTTTTAATTTTTTAAATTAACTCTAATAAAAATAGTGACACCCAGTTTCTTGTTAATAATACACACATTAGCTGTGGGACCATATTCCCCATTTCATGAGGAATCACTTTAATTTTATGTATTTTTAAATATATAATTGCTAAATTTTACTAACCTGATCATCTTTTCGATCTTGTTTTACTTGATTAGCAGGACCTGGAGGGTTTGCACTTGGTGCAGCACCGCTTCCGCCTCCCCCTCCGCTACCGAGAACTACAATTGCAAGACCTACTCCCTCCTCTTCTTCCTCTCTACCAGCATCCGCCGCAGGTGGAGCAGCATCCTCATTACCTTGATGATGCTCATTAGCATTGACCGGAGTTGAAATACTTGGAGAGGCAGGTGTTAGAGCAGAAACAAACCACCAGAGAAGATCATGGAGGCAGGTTGGCTGGGTGACACTTCTCAAAAGCCAATTAAGTGCCTATATAAAAAGAAAATTCTGATAATAAATATCATATAATAAATTAAATGAGGGTAAGGTAGGGGATTTATTTAAGGTAAAAATTTAAAATCTAAAAAATTAATAAAGTAAATAAGTAAAATAAAAAATATTAAACTAATTATAACTAAGGAAAATGGCGTCTCCTTAAGAAGAAATCAAACCGAACCAGCAGAGCTTTACCTGCATAGCATGAGCTCGACATGCAGCCTTTCTAAGGGCTTGTCGCATGGCAAGCCGAAGAGCATCTAAATTATGTTGCTGAAGAAGAAATATAAGGACAGGTCGTGAAAGTAATTCGCCTCCTCGAGGCTGAAGTTCAGCAGGACCAGTCACAATTGCAGAGCGATCCATTGAAGGAACGAGTCTCTGAAGTGCTGTTGATGGATGGCATAAAAGCGAACTGCCTCCTGTACCGATAAATGTAATTTATAAAAGATATAGATAATTAAATTTTGAAATAAAATAATCTATGTGTATAGAAGTCCCATGAAATGAACCAAAAGACTCATGACAATTTCATGTTAATAATACTTAATTTCTTGTTCTATTATTTATTTAATTATAAACTTTCTACATATTACAGAATGTCAGGCGGTGTCACTGAATAATAGTAATAAAATACAGGCTTTATTACATTATGCTTACAAGTTAATAATATACGTATTAATAATTACAAGTATATATATTTAGATATAAAGTTATTCAAAAAAAGGTTGGGCTTTCTTCTTTTGATTTCAGATTTTTCATGCATTGTTGTTCTAGCTCTTTTAAAGCCTATTTTGGGAAGCAATTCACCGTAGTGCTACGATTGTCTAAGCTATTTTCAAGATTTTTCATTAGATCATCCTTCCTTCTCTCAGAAAAACTTTTTTAGTTAAAGATATTGAGGAGCTTATCGTATCGAAACATAGTTCTGGACATCCTTAATCAAGTTTTGAAAAATCATGTATTATTAATATGAAAGTTTAAGTAACATTTGGAGAAATTCATGAGAAATAAAATTGATGTAGAATAAAATAATTTATTACCATTTACTTCGCTTTGACTATTATTTCTTTTGCGAGAAAGAATAACACGAGCTCCTTCTCCATAATCTGAACGGCGAGCCCAACCAGCACCATTAGTACCCATAGAGATCGATCGATGAAAAGGACGTCCTCCTTTAGTACTATCACAAGATTCTGAATCGCTCACAGCTGTTTCAGATACGGGCTGTTAAAAAATTTTTATTAAAATTTTATCATGATTTAATATAATATAATACACAAAAGTTAAATTTCCCAACCCTTGCATGATGAATGAAATACCCCGTCCTCATAGTTGCTTCAATGATAGAAGAATGATGTTGTTCAGAAGAACTGGTGGAACTACTCCCCGAGGTTTGGTGTGAATTCCCAAATGCCTGAAGACACTGAAGTGGTCCACTAGATGGGAATGGACTTGTATATTCAGGAGGTGTTCTATGTTCAGCTACAGATGGCATTGCTGAATGAATAGAACCACGTCTTTGGTGAAGGGGATGTCCTAGCAAAATTAAAAATATATAAGCTAAATTCTACCATATCATATGTATAAAAGATATAAACCTGATGGGAGTCCACCGGCTGCACTGGCGAGTTCTAAAAGAAACATTGCGTTGTTTTTTATAATAATATGAGGCTCTTGAGTAGGTGGATAAATTTGAGTATTTGCAGGGGATTGCATTTTCCCTGCAAGGCCATTTGGTCCCCGTCGATGCCGGGCTCCTCCACTTCCATTGCGTCTATTATTTCCACTTCCACTCACTCCATTTGTAGCAGATGAACCGCCGCGTTTTGATCTTAAATATTTTTCTCTACAAGTGTCACAGACAAGATACCAAGATGATCCGCCGACACCTCCATCTCCACAACTACCAGCCCAGCCCAAACAAAAATTCCCTCCACTATTGTATCCTTTTCCTCCACTATGACCTCCACACCCTGGATGTGCTTGGCGCATGTGGTAGGTGACGGGATGTGGGTAGAGATGTCCGCATAACTCACAAATTGTCTCTCCACCTGCGCCACTTCCACTTGTGCCTTGCGCAGCGCCTTCTTGTGCTCCTTGGCCTGGTTTCCAATCTTTTTTCTTTTTTCCAGTCTATAAGGAAAATTTTTTTTTTAGAGATAGTTTGTTGTTATTTTTAATTTAAGAAACAAACTAGGAAAATTTTTTTTAAATAATTACTTTTTTCCCGACTTCATTGTCTTTATGACGGACAGCACGTGCATTTGTACGATTTATTAATAATGGCTGACTTGGACTGGTAGGCCAAGGTTGGCCAGTATGTTCAATAGCTCCTGCACATTCTTGATTAAGTTCTTCCCAAAGAACAACAAGAGCCTGTTAAAATGAAAAGAGTTTTTACAAGTTTCAAAAAATTGATAAAAATATGGAATAATATAGTATCAGAAATACCTTAAGTGCAGGAGGCAAGACAGAAACAGTATGTGGAATATTTGCACTTCCTTCAGGTCCTTCTTCACGAATTGCGTCCCCACCAGCTGCAGCTGCTGCTGCGGCTGCAGCTGCCGCCGCTGCAGCTAATTTTTTATTGCGATTTCGATTTGCATTCGCATTTGCAGCACTTCGGGTTAAAGCCTCTAAAGTTGAAGGCTAATAAAGAAAGATATTTATTTCATTAAAAAAGAGGTTAAAGTAAGATTTTAAAATTGTTTTTAATTTATTTAATAAAAATTTTTTCACCTGAATATGTAAGTAATTCCCCGCTGTAGATACTTCTACACTATGACGTTGTCTTGCTCTTTGTTCTTTGGTCATTTGAGAAACATCGATTACGCCAGAGCCGTCAAGAGCTCCAGCTAAGTCTTGCCCAGTTGCTGAAGTGGTTGTTGTTGAAGGCTGTCGTGTGACAACTAAAGCCCCCTGAAAATTGATATAAGATTAAAAAACAAAACATTAATATTAGTAATATTACAAATAAAACCAAATTTATATATACTTGTTTTGGCAAATTAGGATGAAATTTGAGAAAAGAAGCGCAAGCCATCGCATCATGAACAATTCCTTCATGCCAAAGAAAAGCTGCAAAAACTGCACGGACGCATTCAGCTACTGATGGACTGACGGCCTGTTTAACTGCTGTTCTTCCAACTGGCGTAGTTTGATTTGATGGAATTTGTGGTGTAAGTGGAGGAACTGGCGAAATTGCTCGTTTAGAATTTGTAGTTGGTGCTCCTCCTGGACTACCGCTGATACAAGTGGCACTTGCCCCGAGGCTACTTGTACCTAAACAACTACCTCCTCCTAATCTAGATTTGCGACCTCCGAGTTTAGGAGAGAGTCGATGTTCTTCACGACTACTTGACCCAATACAGAAATGCCCTCTAATTCCTGGTGTTGTTGTGGCAGTTGCACTTTGCTCAGGGCTGGTTTGAGTACCAGTTTGGACTGATTGGTCATGTCGACTTAACGGAGATCCAAAGCCATCATTCGGACCTGAACAAAAATAAAAAAAGTGAATTCATATCACTTACTCAATAATAAATAAAATAAAAATCCATTATTCATTGTTGTGTTATCATAAGAGTTGATTAATTTTGGGTGTCAGAGTTCTGGGGCAAGACTTAGCAAGACAGCAATGCCTCCACTACAAGATTCTTGGTAACCCCTCCCAAAGGAACTTAAATTATCACGTTTTGATAATCTAAAATATATTTAATAGAATAAATAAATGGATAAGATAAGTACTATTTTCAGAACGCAGTTGTAAAGATGAAGATGCAGTTGATGTTTGACTTAAATCTCGTGTTAGTGAAGATACAAGAGCTGACGTATCGGAGTGTGATGTAGGAGATGGTTGAAGAGATTCTCCAGCAGCTGCTATTCCAGATACGGATGCTGCTGTAGTAGCCACTGCAGCAGGTGCGGTACTTGCAGCAGTAGCTCCTCCAGAAACTAAACAAAAAAGTAAAAAAAAAAAAACTCAATGTTTGAGATTTTTATTTTAGTACATATTACATTTACCAAGTGGGGATATTCCGATACTACGACTAGAAGCTCCCGCTTGAGAACTGCTCCCGAGACTATCTCCAAAAACATGTTTCGCTCCTGGACAACGACCTATTATCATAAAAAAAGGATTATCATATTAAATTTGAATTAAAATATTTTAAATTATATTTACAAACAACAAAACCAAACATATAAAAAGCATTTTAAATATATTAAAAAAATAAAAAAGCATGCAATGTGATTTTAAAATCAAGGTAAATGATGACTTTTAAGTGAAGAAGATTCAAAGATTATAAATGTATTTAAATTGCTGGAAGGCTAGAGAGGGAAGTAAAAATTCATATATTTTTTGGATTATTTATTAAGTTAATTGATAATTAAAATTGTATTTAAAGACAAGAAAAAAAATTGGAAAAATAAAGCGATAGTTATTCTTAAAATAGTATCCTGAAATATATGGTCCTCCTGGTACCCTAAATCTAGCGCCCTGGAAGATGGTCCAATTTGCCTCCTCCCTATAAAGTAGACACTGTATAGATTTACCAAGTGAATAAATACATATCTTCTTCCCACCAGTTTTTAAAAATCTTATTCCAAAGTAAATTTATATTTTCAAAATATTTTTCCAACTATTAACTGGTCTTCTACCCTTTATCATCTCCCCATTATATTCCCTGAAAAGAAAGTCCCCAAAGTCCATATATTACTCTATTTTAAAGAGGATTAGCCGAGGGGATAAAGCGGCTGAAGTTGAGGCAACTCGGGTTTAAATTCAAGAAGAAAACGGAAACCCTCCCCGGTATGATCCCATGAAAGTTACTCGCTAGATTATCCACAACGTGTCAGCCACTGACACAAATGACTTAAAGAGATTTTTTTTTTATTTTTTTTTTCCTTTGTAAAAATGAAGCTCTATTCAGAGTTTAAACTGTAAAGAAAATTATCTTTATTTTATACTCTATAAAATGAAATTTAATGTCTAGTTTTTAAAAATAAATAAATACATTTATTAATTGCTTCTACTTTTTTAAATCCTGCTAAAGATGATAATAAAATAAATCAATAATATGTTCTGCTGGAAATATAAAAGTGTTCTTTCACCTACACAAATAAAAATAAATAACATTACTTATTTTAAATAAAATAGTGTGTATAAAAATTTTGAAATGTTTTGTTGATTGTTATTTAATAAATATTTAAAGAATGTGCCATGTTTTTTATATTTAAGCCTTGTGCTAACACCCTCCTACCATTAATGCTTATGTTTATTAGAAAATGTTCATAAAGCGAATTTTGAAGTGTCTAGTTTCTGTTTGAATCCTTCAATGCATGCGCAAACATTATTAATGATCAGATGCACATGCGTCTTTTTGTTTAAAAAGTTTGGAAATTACTCTTAGAACAATCTTCGATTTGTGATTTACAAAAGAAAATATTTTCACAAGATTATCGAAATATTCTTAAATTTTTTTTGTGTAGGAGAAAGTTTTATGTTTCGCAAAAGAAAAAGAAAAAAGAAAGAGAGAGAGAGTGAAGCAGAGATGCAAATAAAAGCGACGTGTGCTTTTCTGAGTGTGCGCGTGTGCCTTGTGTTGGTGTTCCTGCCGGCGTACCTGGCTGCTGGGTGGGTACGCCGGCGACTGAAGAACTTCCCATTACGAGCGACGTTGTTAGTTTTCCCGGCGCTGGTGCCGCTACTGGGCAACCCCATACAAATAAAACCAACGTACCATACACACTCAGAATACACGAACTCACTACCCAACTAGGAAACTACGAGTAGTCTTGAGAAACTGAGCAAAAAGCAAGTATTTATGTAGACAATTCGAATAGTCATGTGTCAACTCTTATTGGATTTTACATCAAACTAAAGAAAATAACTAGAACTAGTAATTAATTTTTAGAATTATTTGAAAAATTTATTTTTTGTCTAAATTATGTTTTACTAAATTATGAAATTATAATTTAATTAAATCTACCTGGAATTGCAACAGGACTAGAGGAGCGACTTAACCGAGGACTGCTGCTACGAGTTCCAGGTGGGGTCACACCGTTTCCGTTCGCACGACTTTCTCCGATAGCTTTTACTAACTCTTTTACTGAGACTCCTACTAACTCTGGTGGTAATTCACTGAAAGAAAAAATTTATAAGTTAGAATGGCAAATAGATAGCCTAAACTCAAGGCATGGGCAATCTAAAAAAGAGCACTAAAAAGCAAAATTCCTGACCATTCATAACTTATAGTAAAAATAATCTATATTAACTTCACATTATTTTACCTTGGTCCAGGCGATGACTTGGCGGTTCGTCCGCTCTCTTCACCTTTCAACCATTTACTTAAAGCTGCAAAGCGAGATCCATCTGATTTCGAAGCAGATGCAGAAAGGGTAGTACTATCTTTAGGTTTTGTAGTTTTATCTGAATATATGAATTTAAATATTAACATATTTTTTAAGTTAATTTTTTAAATTAATATTTACCTTTGCTTTCGTGAGATCCGAATAATCCAAAAACAAATGAGCCTGGACTAGAAGTGCTTGAAGCCGAAGGAGGTGGTGGAGGTGGGGGATCTTTACTTAGAGTAGTGGTTGTTGTAGTTTGAGTTGAGGGAGTGGATGTAGTAGGCGGTGGAGGTGGTATGGTTTGAGATCCACCAAAATTGTAGGTAGCTGAAGAGCTAACAGGAGTATTAAAAGTACGTCCAGATCCAAATACAAAAGAGGAATTTGTACTGTTTTCCTAAAAAAAAAAAAAAAAAAAATTAAATAAAGAACAGAAATATTTATCGGTACCTCTAAAGTACTTACTTTATTTCCAAAATTAAAAGACGGAGGAGTAGAAGGACCTCCGAAGTCATAGCCACAATGAGAACGTTTGTTATTCCCAAAAGATGTTGGAGCTGAATCAGTTATTTGAGGGTGAACCTCTAAAATTGATGCTTCTAAATTTAAAAAAAATGATAAAAAATCATTTCATTTATTTTTTGAAATATACATATACACTAGAAACTCGATTATCCGAACCTCTGTCATGCAAAGAGGAGCTCAATTTTTTTTAGAGTTTTTAAAAAAATTCTTTAGGTTCAGCCGTGCTACCTCTTGTTAAAGAAGCACGATCGCCGCGAAAGCGGAAAATGCTGGTTCGAGTCCTGGGGGCGCGAATTATGTCCAACAAAACATTAACTTTATCGCAAAATGTTTTATCTTAAACAATACGAGGATGGTTCAAAAAGTTACAGCAAACCGAACTTTTTTCATATGTATATATATTTCAATTAGAAATAAAAAAGTATGTTATTTCTCGACATAATCACCCTCCTGTTTCATACATTTCTCACAACGTTGCCAACTTTTTTATTCCGTTAGAAAAAAATGTTTTTGGTTTTATCTTGAGCAAAGAATGCATCATCACTCCTAAATCGTCGTCCCTTCAGAGCGTCCTTCAGGGATCCAAACAGATGCTAATGGAACGAGATTAGTATGGAGGATGCTGTAAGATCTGAAATTTCAGTTTCTGAAGTTTTTTTAATCAAGATTGGCAACTGTGCGCTGTGGACGAGCGGTGCATTCTTGGCTCAAGACACAACAAAAACATTTTTTTCTAACGGAATAAAACAAGTTGGTGTAACGGTATGAGAAATGTATTGACCTGGAGGGTGATTATGAACTGACATACTTTTTGGTATTTATAATTGAAATATATATATGAAAAAAATTCAGTTTGCTGTTACTTTATACTACTAGTATAATAACTGGCTCTCTAGAGTCTATAGGGCGCTATATGAAAACCACCAATTATTTCAAACAATCAGTCCATAAAAATTTCTTTATTTTTTTTCAAATTTTTCCTGGTTTTTCCAATTTTTAAAAATTGTATTTGATCCGGATGACCCCAAGTCCCAATTACTCCCAATAATCGAGTTTCTACTATGGCCTATATAATTTTATTTTGTTAAAGAAAAAAAAAATAAAAAAACCTGGTTCAGGGGGAGGATGTTTGCGTAAATAAACGACTTCGCCACGACTCATGGCTAAGGACCATGCTTCGCCATCTGTATTAAAACAATATTTAGTCATTGTGTCCCTGTCAAGTTGGACCCATGTTCCTTCAGAATTAGTCACCTGCAAAAATATTATTATTATAATAAAAAAATTTAAAAAATAATATAATATCTTAGAGTACTACTTCATTTAAATCTACAACCAGAAAAACAACTGATTTTTTTTTTAGAATTGAAGCTTTCACAGTTGTTATCATTAATCAAAATAAATCAGCTCTATTTTGGTTTAAATGTAGTTTTTTTTTATTAAATACAACGTTTCCAACGGCCTTTGATTCCGTGGCCTTTTTCAAGTATTAGAAACAAGTCATAAAGAGTCATATTTAAAGATTAGATTTTCAGATGAAAAATTTCTAGAAATAAGATTTTTGAAATTTGTAACTGAATTGTATCTGAAGAAGACCACAGAATGTGTGGCCAAAAAGTTGTATTTAATATAAATAAACCACAGGTAAACATAAAATATAATTTATTTATTCAAAATAACTTATAATACAGTATTTATTCAAAGAATAGACATAATCAATGGATAATCTTTTTTATTAATTATTAAACTTACATGATTAAGAACAGTGATGTGATTTCCCAAAACAAGCATGCCCACCGGAGGAGCTTTAAGACTGGGTTCACTTCGAACATTATGCCCCGAAGCACCGCATTTAACAACTTCATATTGTCCAGGACTAAAATAACTTGGTCCACGAGGATGTCTGAAAAATGACAAAATATTCTTTTAAACTTGATAATTAACAAAATTGCAACTTAATAATTTTGACTGGAATCAAACAATCTACTAAATTCAATTTCCTCTACGATTAATTAAAATAATACCAATCAATCAACGATCCAGAAGCGGACTTTGTCATTCAAGCCGATATGGAAATTTACTTTTATCTCCCCTTATCTTCATATAATTTAAAACAATAAATTATTAATAACGGACCTCTGCTTATAAAAGGATGCATAGGATTTGTTTCTCTTTTATTCTAGGATTCAAAAATATCAAATGTAGCAAATTAAATATTTTTTTTGCGATAAAGTGGATTTGAACCTGAATTCAGATAAAATTCTACTCTTGTTCTTTTGAAGGAAGTAGAATGCATTGCAGCAAAAAAGAGCCCTTGGATGCCAAAAATCAAAAGGAGTCGTTTCGAGCAAAATTTATTGCCTCATCTTCAGTCACTTTGGCTGTTTGTGATCAGAACCAAATTTGTCTTGAGTTGTACATGTTGTAACAATGTATGTAAATATATATTCTTTTTCTTTTAATTATAGTGAGTGTCGTGTGGTGACATGCGATTATATTATAATATAAAATACTAAAGAAAAAGAATATATGTATACATACATTGTTACAACATGTACAACTCTTGACACTTTGGGCCTGATCACAATAAATGACTAGAGATGGACCAAAAAATTTTGTCCGAAAAGTCTCCTTTCGGCTTTTGGCATCCAAGGGCTTCTTTTTTGCTGCTATCTGCCTTACACTTCCTTTATCAGCCTCCAAAAGCAACTGACTACTAATCAATTCTGCTCTTTTTATTAGAATTTCTTTTATAAATCCAAAGAATAAGAAATAATTTTTAGTAACTAAACTAGAGGTCTGTTTTTATTAAATAAAAAAAATAAAACATAATTTGAAATTTTTTGGATTTCCAATAATTTACTTAAGGCATTAAAGACTCAAAAGCAAAGAATTTGATTCCTGAGTTTTCGTATTTAAAAGAAGTATATTGAGATGGATCCATTAAAATGAAGCCTTTGAAAAGTTAAAAAATTCCCTTTTTATATCATGATATCTGTTCTCTACTAGAAGAAAATAAAACTTCATAAAAGAAAGAATGGGTAAAAAACTCCCTAAGTCCCCAAAGAAATGTATTAATATCTTATATTTATTTATGAGATACTCTGAGCTAAACAAAGACAAGTACATGAGTTTCGAGTTAAAATTTTTTAATTCATAAACAAATTAGGTTAAAAAAGTAATTGTTGCCATTTAAAGTCAAATCGTTGAATTTAGAACATGACTAGCTAACCCGAGAATGCTTCGCAATTGCTAGATTTGAGTATATATATATAAAATAAAATAACCCAATTGAAAGTTTGATATCAATTATTGTATTTAGTTAAAATTAGATATTTACATAACACATCACTCAATAAGTCCCGAAGCTAACTACTAAAAAACATTTTTTTTGCAAATTCAACTTTATTCATCAACATAGTCTCCTTAAAGAGTGAGACATTCATTCCAACGCTTCTCTAACATTCCGATGCCTTTTTTGTAGACCGGTTTATCTTTGGACTCAAAATAGAAGTTTGTTACGGCTATGACTTGACCATTTGACTCAAATCTCTTTCCCTGGAGGATTTTTTTGAGGTCTGCAAACAGGTAGTTGTCGCTGGGAGCCAGATCCGGAGAACACGATGGATGGGGAAGCAATTCGAACTTCAAATCGTGCAATTTTGCCATCGTAGCCAACCACTTGTGACACGGTGCATTGTCACTAAAACCATTGTAATTTTTAAACTAATGGTCGGATTGTCATGAAATTTTGACACATATCGTTTGAAGGTTGGTACTTTCTAAAAACCATATGGATTTTTCATTAGAGGCGCCATCTATATGTCAGCCTCGGGACTTATTGTGTGATGTGTTATTCATTATTTTTGTGTTTTGGATTACATGAATTGTAATTATAGCGGTGAAATCATAGCAGTTTTTGCGTCTATATATACAATAGGCTTTTACGTAACCATAGAAAAAGATTCGGTTTTCTTAAATAAAAAAAAAACACATTTCAACCCCTAACTTTCCACTGGTCAGATTGAGGATTTCAATAGCTTTAACACCTTCTGCGGACAACGCAGACCATTTTGCAAAAAACCGCGTGTAAATCGGTCCAGTAGTTTTTAAGTCTATACGAGACAAAGAAAGAAAGAAAGAAAGAAACATTTTTATATATGTAGATAATCTATACCTTGGATAAGACGTCTGCTAGAAATCGAATTAAATTCAACTTTGGAAAAATTTAGGAATTGATACATTTGTAGATCTGAGAATCTCATTAATATATATTATACAAAATTCAAATATATTATTACTTCAGATGTTTACCCGTCCCCTTCCTAAATGCAATTAACAGTGATTTATTAAGGGAAAGAGTGAAAAATTTCAAAAAACTTTTGAAAGCCAAATAAAAAATTAGTAGCTACATTGAATGAGTGAGTAAAATAATTTCGAACCAAAAAGGAGAAATAAAATTAGACATTCATAAAAACTACTTAAATATAATAAAAATAAACATAATAATTAGTATTTTTATATTAATATATACAAATTAATGTTTGATAAAAATTAATTTAATTGAACTTTTTGATATCCATGCCGAAAAGTGTTTTTCTACATTAAGAACAAAACATGGGAAAACATTCAAAAATAATTTATATAATTCCTAAACATTAAATGGATACCAGCCTGTATTTAGATCTGTGCCGTCTTCTGTGATGACTTTGTGAAGCATTTTTATGAAAGATTAAACTCTTAAAATAAATTTCATAAAAAATTTATATTTCAAATTAAGAGATAATCACCCTGAAAGCTCGGCACCGGAAACTGAAGAAGCGGCTCCTTCAGGCCCTTTGCGTAGAATTGTTTCTCGTATCACCTGGTCAAGAATCGATTTAGGTTCATCAACGGGAAGAAGCAAAGTTTTGCCAAGATGCTGATTATATTGAAGACACCAGGCTTCCACTGGGAGGTTGCTAGCAATTCCACTTGCTGAACCTGAAGTTCCCACTCCACTTCCACCAGCGATACCCATCGATGGAACTGTTCCAACACTGCTTCCAGTTCCTCCACTTCCTCCGCTACCCCCAGAACCGCAATATTGAGCGATGGTGTCTTGGCTGAGACGCAACCAGACGCCGTCGTCATTATGCACCTAAAATGTAATTCAATAATTATATTAATTATTAAATCATAGAGCTCTTTACAAGATTCACCCAAATAAAGAAAGTTGAAAAACTTTAAAATCACAAAAAAGGTCAAACAAAAATTCCAGAAGAAAAAATTTCGAGTTTGAGCAAAAAACTGAGGAAATTTGAGACTGATAAGGATTGGTAAATAATATTTGGACCATTGCCTTTCAAATACATAGTATAGATGAACCATTAGTACCTCATCAACAAAAGCAATTGTTCCATTAACATGAACAACGCCTATTTGCTCGCTCTGAAGACTAGGATGGGCTCGAATTCGAAGTCCAGCACTATTTCGTGCTACGAATCTCCGAAGTCGACTCGGCTGATGAGGAGCTTTTCGAGCTATTGAAGATTGCACTGGCGGAGCAAGACCTTGTGGCGGTTCTTTAGCTTCTACTCGACAAACCTGCAAAGTAATAAATTTATTTAATAAAAAAAAAAAGAAAAATGTATTATATATAATTTTTCCCAAATGAATTTAAAACCTGATCGATTTCATATCCGTCGACAGAGGCTCTGACCGCATACCATCCCACACTTCCGGGAGTCCAGGTAGCGGCATAGGTGCCATCCCCATTTGCACGCACCAGCATCGTTTCTGAAGCTCTTTTCAAAGCAGGAGCTGTGAAGCGAAGCTCCTCAAAGGAGTAATTTTCATAAGCCTATAAATGAACAAAAATTATTTTTTATTTAGATGCACTTATCATCTTCTTTCTTTGAATATATTTAAAAAATAGGCAACGAAATTTCAAAACTTTCCTGCGTTTCTTAAACAGAGCTAACCATACCCTATATCCTGGGAATATAAGATGGGACCGCTCTGTATTAACGTATTCCTTAATGAGTATGCAAGTTTAATTTTATTGCTATTTTTGTTGTTTTTATCAATAAATAGCGTTTTTTTTTTGTCTTTTCGGCTGAAGCCATATATATATAACTATAATTTTACGATTATAATTATCCACGCATATTTATTTAAATCAATTGGTATTCAATTTATAAATACATTTTCATCGGACTGCCTGGGGTCCGAACCCACACCCCTTGGTTTTTAAAGTTATCAATATTGACAATGTCAGTATCTTTAACCTCTCACCCACGGGGAGGGGGGGAGGCTATCGTTTTGTTAATTACATTTTAAAAAGAAATAAAAGTCAAAGATATTAAATAAAATTGCAGTTTCTCTATTTGATGAAGTAGGTGTTTTGACAAAATTTTTTTTTCGTTCCTTTCCACCCCACGGATTGTTATAAAATTTGGTCCAAAACTTCATATCGTAACGTAAGAGTAAAAATTCAGTGAATGAATTTTTATTTTTTTTTTCACATTTTCATACATACATTTAAGATGTCGAATTTGTGCTGACAACCATTGAAAAGGAAAAGAATTATCATGCAATAGATAGCTCACTAAAACAAAAGTTTCAAAATGAAACCTTAGTTCAATTTTGGATGAATCTTAGCGGCGAGTATGAATCTTCATATTGCAAAGTAATTTGTTTGTAATATCTTATATATGTGAAACGGATTTTTCGGCACTGACTGCAATGAAAACCAAATATCGAGCCAAGTTATTGTAGTAGTCGAAAAAGAGTTACAAGTGGCATCTTCACATCACCCCCAAGATTTGATAAACTGTTGCAATAAAAAACAATAACTCTCACATTAAATTTTGATGCGTTAGATGTAGTTAGTTTAAATGATTAAAACGAATTTAATATAAAAATAAATATACATGTACGTATATGTTATAGCAAAACCTTATTATTTTGTTAATTGTAGTTTTCAGTTTTTTTTTGTTTTTTGTTTTTTTTTTTTTTGTAATAAAGTTTTTATTATTTAAAACATTATATTATTATATTGATTAAAAAAATAAAAGATAGGAAGGCGCGGAAAAAATTTTTTTTTCAGAGAGGCGTAGTAGCATAAAGGTTGGAAACCTTTGAATGAAACTAAACTCTCTTATTTCGATTTATTAGTTAATTAATTATTTTATTTTATTTTTTTTTTGAAAATTTTTCACCTTCTGCCAAATGCCCGTGTCCAATTTTAGAATTAGACTTAATAAAGTTTCTCATAAAAAATTATATTTTAAA
>JAAAKE020079646.1:0-24676 GCA_010014785.2 Anisolabis maritima | reverse complement strand
ATAAAAAAAAACTAATTGCTTTGATTCGGATCTTCACAAATAATAATAATAATAATAATATATATTATATATATATAATAATAATAATAATAATATATATTATTATAATAATAATAATAATAATTATTAATATTATTATTATTATTTGTGAAGATCCGAATCAAAGCAATTAGTTTTTTTTTATTTTATTTTTATTCGACTTTTTTTTTAAATAATTAAAGATTTATATCCTAACTAATCTTATAATATATATAATAATATAACTAGTTAAAAAGTCATTTTTTTTATTTTATAATATCTCCATTCATAAGATCTGATATACACTGGAAATATGAGTTTTTTTGGTATAATCAAGAGTTCGGTGGTCTGAACTATGCCCCGGATACACTAGAGATTCTAGTTTCAATTCCTGAAGTCCATATGATAACTTAGCATTCCACCAAAAAATACTTTCTAGAAACAATTAACTTCTATTCTACTATGATTACAATTTAGTCCATAAAAAAAGAGGCATATATTAAATATCAATATCAATATCTAATTCAAATGAGTATGGGACTTGAAACAATTTAATTTATTTAGGATAAGGCTATTTATACATACTGTAGGTATATGCAATCGGCTATTTATATATTCTGTATGTATAAGTATTACTCACTCATTGATAATTGTTTTGGTAATAACTACACAATTATAAATATTCAAATTCAATTATTATTCAATAAAGTGATTAATAAAATAGAAAGTTTGTAAACTAAAATTTTTGTAGACAGGAGGCGAAATTTTCCATACTCCTTACAAACATGGTAACTAGATCCTTTCCAAAAAAAACTTTTGAAAATTTATAAATCTGTAGAACTTTTTATAGGAATAACAGATAATTAAGCATCACTCGAGGAACAAATCCTTAAGAATTCGGATAGTTGTAAAGAAATGTGCGTATATTATTTTTGAAAATATTTTCCTATAATTGCAGACGCTACGACAAATAGAATTGAAAGATCATTTTGGAATTTGAAACAATATATTCAAACTAAATATCATAGATATCTACAATATATTTATGTATCAACGAGCTCATAAATAATAAATGATAAATTAACAAAAAATATACAAACTTTTTAAAATAATGGATAGTGATATTTATAAATACCCAATTTCATATTCTTACAGCATGTATAAATAGTCAATTGTATATACATACATGTATGTATAAATAGCCAATTCCATATACATATAGCATATGTATAAATTTCTACATCCATTTATTTAATATAAAAAATCTTCCACCTAATATAATTTTATAATTTTTTAATTTAATTTTTAACAAATTTTCAATAGGTTAATTTTAAATAATTAATAATAGTCATACGAGTTTTTGATAAAGAAACACAATCCATACATACAAAGTTCTACTCTGAGCACGCACACAAACAAAGAGGAAAACCCGGCCATCATGTTAGATTTCCCAACCAGTAGAAGAAAAATGCCGAAATAAAAGGACAGAAGAGACGTCCTGGCTTCATATCATCATGGAATCCTTTCGAGTCATTTGTTATCTGCTACACGTCACTACACTTCAATACCTGTCTCTCATTTTTTTTTATATATATAGCTCAATAAATTGCTATATATATATTATTTACTAGAATAATTGTGATGACCCTCCAAGATTTTAGTTCATTTTTAATAAATAAATATTAATAATAAGGACTTTTTTATGTTTGTTTTTTTTTTGATCTTGCCCTGAACTCAATTTTTTCAGAGATGTTAGTTAATAATTATGAATTAGGAATATATTTAACAAACATTATTTCATAGACACACACACACACATGTATATATAATTTACTTTTCAGAGGATCTATTTTGGTAAAAATTAAATAATGATCTAACCTTATATCCACGAAGATTGTCGACAACGCAGGGCAAAAGAGCGTCCCTTCCAATTGTTACAGTTACATTTGGAATGGGCTCGGCAAATTTTGGCAGTTGGGCTTCTGTAACAAAAATAAATAATAAATAAAAATTTTGATTGTATATAATAAAAAACAATTATATAATCGTAATATAAATCTTCCGGATGTTTTGAAATTCCTTAAAGGCCACTAGAGCAACTATTTACGGCCAGCATGCGGCCCATGGAGGTTTTTAGTGTGTGCCGATATTAATCATTTTTTAATATTATTTATAATTTTTTTTTAAAGTCAGGTAAATAAAATAATATAGTTTATTAGCTCTTGGGTAATGAAATATTGATTTGAATCCACCAGTGGCGTGCATTCCATGAAAGCATTGGATACGGCGCATCCCTTTCATTTTAATAATATTAATATTAATATTTATTTAAACAATGAATTTTCTAGAATTCTATATCATAGAACATAACTACATTATTAATACATATGGTATTAAATATATATATAAAACATACAATAAAAGTCAATTTCTATCATATTATAATACATTATTCTATTATTACATTTCAAGTATATATAGTTAATTATTGCTTATTATTTTGTCAATTAAAGAGACAATCATGATGCAAATAATGTCCTCTTGAAGACTGTAAGGGTGGGGGAATCCCTCATATATGGAGGTACAGATGACATGCCGAAATCTTGCGTATATTTAAGTCTTATAACGCGGATCAGATAAGTTATCATGTATTCTAGTCTCTCTTTCGGACACCAGGTTAATATGTGAATATTTAGCGTAGGTAGGGAGGACATTCTGTACTCAAGATTTTATAGATCCAACAATCAAAAAAATATATGCAACGATCGGCAACTGTAACTGTAGTTTATTTTACTATGATAAATTGTATTTTGTTAATTTCATATTCAGTATTTTTACATTTAATTTGAAAGTGACTTGTATAAATATAAAAGTTATAGTTAGATTCGCATTTTATGCACAATTTTTATCTTAGATTTTATACATGGCTGATGTATACTGAGCTGCTCTAAGAAGGTAAGATGTTTAAAAAAATAATTATTATTTTTTCGTTTTCTAAATAAATATTTAATAAATTAATTTAATTTAAATAAATATATTGATTTTTTCTCATCTAAGCTGAAATCTTTCTTGGACACCATATAAAGAACCAATTGTCTAAAGAACTTGGAAATTTCTTTAGTCTTAAAAAAATCTAGTAAATGTCTTTAAAAAAAAGCTTTATTTCCAAGTGCATTAAAAAGAGGAACATCATTTTTGAATACATTTGGCTTTTAAGATAAAAACATGGGGCTGGCGTTGACTAAAACTCAAAAATAAATGCGTAATTAGGTTAAGGTCTACTTAATACACAATTTTCAATATATTCTATTTCTACTTTTATAGATTGTTATATATATCAATTTAAAGCTTATTTATTGCTGAATGTATTGTAGACGGACGAAGAAGAGAGAGAGAGAGAGATGGAAAAAGGGAAAAAACAATTAAAGAGAACATATAATAATATATATGATGAGAACATAAATTTGTGGTCACATAAATTATGAATGGATGAGTCCACATAGAAAAATGAAAGAGATAATATTATTTACATAAGAGTTTACATAACGATTCATAAAATAAGATAATTCATAAATACAATGTCATAAGACTCAAGGCATAATTCATAAAATACATATGGGATAAATAAATTAATTTATAAACCAAGACGTAAGCATAAATCATAAACATAAAAAACTAAATAGATTCATAAAACAACCAATTACATAAACAAAATCATAGTATGAGTCATAAATTAATTGATTTAATAAATCATCGTTTTCGTGAAGTAAGAAACACAATAAATTAATCTGAAAAATCATAAACAATATAACTTCTATATACACAATTTATATACAAGCATAATATGTACAAACACGCAATGTCCTGGACTTAGTCCCGCCATAATGCTATTTAATAGGGCCGGTCATCTGAGGCAGGTTGTAACTACTCGATAAGCATGGAGAGAGAGTCACATTTTGTCAAAAGCTAGTTTGAAAGAGAGAATCTTCTGCAACCAATATGCAGTCGACATGCAATCAAGGCCAATTAAATTCGGTAAAATCAAAATAAAGAGTGCCAACTAAGAAATATATTTTTCATAAAATGCCGTTCCAAAACCACGCCAACTTACTTAAATAAATATTTCTTACACAAGATTTAATTATATACCATGGGGTATATGAAGCAACTTTGCGTGTTTTAGCATATGAATAGTTGCTTGTAAGTAGGACTCACCACTACACCCTCAGTATCTGTGTGGGTCTGCCTGTCTATCTAGTCTGGAGGTCAATTGTGGAAATTTTATGACGGACCATTTACTATACCTTACAAACAATAGAAACCTTTAGATATAAACTATATTTAAATAAGAATGATTAGTTTTTGATTATTTTAAACATTTTTATCTTCTTATTTGGTAAAAGTCATCCAATTTCAAAACTTGAACCAAATTTCAGGCTCAATTTTTAATCAAATTTACCGTAATACCTTTATAAGGAAATGACATTTTCTAGTTGAGTCTCCCTGCTGTATTTCTTTAAGGCGAGGTATCACTTCTTGTTTTGTATTTATATATTTCATTTCATTTCATTTATTTCACTTAATTCCGAACGGACAGTTTAGTACAATTACAAGGAATATAACCTTAATTATTTAATACAAAATAAGTTTGCATTATTAAATAACATAAATTATATACATTTTAGATAATGGCTTATTAGGTGTCTAATGCCTGTGGGACTCAAGACACTCAAATATAACATCGATTGGGTAAATAGGAAAGAATGTCACCATAGAACCTACAGGAGCTGTATACCTATGAATAGTTCTAGAGGAAGCGACAAAGAGAAGGAAAGCTCCTCTGTCTGGTATTACAAGGAGGTACATGAATACCTATACGACCAAGAAGCTTAGGACAATTCACATTATTGTTCATAAGGATTTACAAAGTCATTGACTAGCCATTCTTCTTCTCTCTGCCAAAGATTCCGTCTCATACCTCTCTAGGAGCTGGTCCTATGGGACATGAAAATTTTAGTATCCAGTATTCCTATGGAACAGAAGCCGGAGAAATATCCTCTGCGCGGCCTCTATGGTTCTGATCTGGATATCGAAGTAGAGATTCCTGTTGGAAGATACTCTAAACGAGGTCTCACAAGAGAGAAGAATACCATTTTTAATGTACATGTGTTATAGTAATCATTCATGGTCTTTCTGATATGTTCCATCATTTTATAAACTCTTTTGACATCTACGTAATCGTTAAAGTTTAGGTTTTTATCAAGAGCCTCTCCCAAGTACACAACATTGTCTCGGTTTTCCAAACAGATGATGTCTAATGTCATATCATTTACAGTGTTACGTTTTCTAGAGAATAGCATTGAAAAGCATTTATCAATATTTATTTGACATAAATAGCTTGAAAATAATTTGATGGGATTGTC
Organism: Anisolabis maritima; assembly: GCA_010014785.2. NCBI lineage: Eukaryota > Metazoa > Arthropoda > Insecta > Dermaptera > Anisolabididae > Anisolabis > Anisolabis maritima. The sequence continues at coordinate 19,235 of JAAAKE020079646.1, read as the reverse complement.
ATTGAAATGTTGAACTTTTTCGGCAACAAATCATGAGTCACGCTGTCTAATGCCTTGGAAAAATCAGTGTAGATTGCCCCCAACTGATATCCTGCATCCTGACTCTGAGATAAATATAATATATTCTATAAAGCTGATTAAATTAGTGGAAACATTTCCACAATTTTCCACAAATGAGGGAAAGTATCGTTGTATACCGTTGTATATTAAATATAAAATTAAGAGGTTATATCAGAATGTCGTTATATTCCTTAATTACGTAAGGAAGAATCTCTTCGTGTCCAATAGTACTTTTTAGTATAAGTTTTCAAATAGTTAATTCAATTTCTGAGTTGGCCTCGTTACTTTGATTTTAAAATAGTTGCTGAGTTTCCTAACAGATTCTAAATCAAAAGTCAAATGAACAACCAAGCATGAAATACTGGCTTCGTAAATAGAAAAAAAAAAGAATTAGAAAAGCATTTGCAATTTTTTATTTCAACGATAAAATTGGTTCCAATATGACTTCAGCCTAAGGCCATGTTAATGGAAGCTCCGAATTTTTAATAAAATAAAATTTGAATAACTTCTGATCTAGAATTATTTTTTTAATTTTCAAAAATAAAATGCCAAGATGAAAAAAACATTTCTAAAATATAGGACAGAGCAGGTAGAGGGAAGAGAAGTAACTAGAATTGACAATTGAGCATTTTCATATGGCAGAAAGGTTTTCAAAAGACTTGACTATTATGTAAAAAATCTGGTGTTACTAAACTCACATCCCATAACTTTTTCTTACCTAAAGTAAGGAAACCTGAGTGATGTGCTGTCAAACCATATTTTTGCTTCGAGCCCCATAGATAGCCATTCAGTATACATCCAACTTGCATGTATTTTGTTTAATAAATGAGAATTTCATATGAATCGAAGTTTGTTTGTTTTCTGAAAAAGATAACTGCCCACCCAGCAAGCGCAATGGAGGTGCGCTTGGCCCATCATGTAAAGCTTGTAAAGGAGCCTTTAAATTGAAGGTCCCTATTTTGAGGTGAAAAATGATCAATTCATGTTAAAAATTTTCTAATTTATCATATTATGTACTACGATACAAGAAAAAGGCCCCCCCTCCCAAAGAAAAATGTCTAAAAGAATCAAATCGCAGGATATTAGTTGCTATTTGACATCACCATTTCGTAAAATTATCGAATTATCAAACTTTTGACGCAATAACAGGATGTTTCAGCAGCTGTATGTGTGACACCATACTGGAGAAAACATTTCACATTCAAGTCAAAATCATTGTCAAACAAAAAAATACGAATCATGACTTGATAGGCTTCTGCATTCACTGTGACAGCATCTCCTTGCTCATAATAGATAGAACTCTCAGAGAATGAAATAATATTTTGCATAATCCTTTTCACCGTTTTATTGTATATTTACAAAAAAATTATTAAAAGCTTATGTTTACAATAGAAAGAATTGAAAATCATTTACCAATTATCTATCAACATCTTCTAGGTTTAATAATGAAATATTTACAATAAAAAATAAAGTGGGCCTCAGACAATTTTGCGAATAAGGGATAATACATTTCAAAGATCTTTCAAATAATTGATATATGAACTTTATTCAAATTTGTTTGAGCGAATTTAAAGAAAATCGAAAAAAATAACTTAAAAAGTGCATTAGTAAAGTACTAGTACTCTTTGGCCATTTATTGAAACGCTTCCAGATGCATGCAATGAGAGTACCTAGCTTAAATGTTAAATTTCAGTCTCGTACGTTTTTTAGCTTTTGAGAAATCTTGTTTACACACAGACAAACAAACTATTTGGCGAGACCCATTTGTTTTTACACAAAACGTGTATTTCCGTTGAAATCTCGACATCGATTTTTTAGCGATCGCAATACTTTACCACTATAAATTTCATATATAGGTAAGAAAAGGTAATATAAATTGAGAAATAACTATTATTTGAACTTAATATATTTAATTAAATATCTACAAAATATGAATTTGAAGAAAATAGAATTCGTTTCAACTCTTTTTTTAAATTAATGAGAAAATTAATTAGCCCTCAAAATAAAGTATTTGAAATTTTATAACTACTCAAAAGACAATTCAATGAAATATGAATAGCTAACTGTTCTTTCCGACTATGTTTCCATAGTAGTAAACCTTCCAAATGGAATTTTTTGCGACCTCCTTAACCAAATTACCATAGGAATAAAATTAACAAATTTTTCTAATTGATTTGAATAGTTCTTTATAAACATTACTCAAGGAATATGCTCAAAACATCTCGCGACCTCCCTCAAATCCTCTCGCTTCTTCCTGGGAGTTCTGGATCCTGTGACCCCACTTTGAAGAGGCCTGATCTACGGTATTAAAATAAGACAGACTGTTTGAATGATATTTGAACAGAACATTTGGTGTTTATAGAATGAATGAAAGATATAAAAGAAATATTATTAGAGAGAGAGAGAGTTTGACCAAAGAGATAAAAAATTGAAAAAACTTACTTTGTTTCGTAAACATCAAACCACCCAGAAGTAAAGATGAATAATCCAACCAGAAATAATTAATTATATAATATCATTAAATGAAAATGATATAAAACAAACTTTATCAATGATAAAGAATTTCAATAAATCAGAAATTCTTTCGAAAATAAAAGAAACGTGAATTCTTATTCAAAGGACAAAAAAGCAACGGCAAACGATGGCTTTGCAGGCAGAGGGAAACCACTGATGGGCCATGAAGGCTGCGGTCATCTATCACTTTCTCATTATTAAGACTCCAATCAAAAACACGTTAGAAAAAATTTTAAATGGCTGAAAAAATGCAGTAAAACAATATTAGAAAATTTTCTAAAGTGATATGAGACAAAATCTATATATTTATACATAATATTTAGAATAGAAGTTCAAAGAGGAATTTAGAAACGGGAACTGGTGGAGGTCGAATAAAACTTAAAATGGGGAAGTTTAGAAAAAAGTTAGGCAGCTTCATACACTAAAGCGCTTAAACAAAATAATTGGTCTCTCCACTCTTAACCATGTATCGTCTTGATTCAAATCTTCTTCTATCTTCACCCCTTAATCCCGCGCGACAGGGTCGGCTTGATTTAAATATTTTATTTTTGTAAAAAGAAGATTTTGTGGTTGAGGATTAATAATAGCAGTACTGATTGTGACGATGCAGCCAAGAAGGTTTTTCACCATTGGTCCATAAACGTCACATTCCTTTATCTGAGAAACATCTTATGTCCTATATTATCTAAAATGGGAATATAGACATTATTTATGCCATTATAGACCGTATAAAATTGACACTCTTATCTCCTGTCATCTTTATATAGAAATTTTCTGCGATCTCTCGTTTTTTATTATTCCAGATTTGTGCCAACACCTCAACATTATCAAAATCAAAACCGGTGAACATAAATCAAGCGTAAAAAAATAAAAAACTAATATAGGTCTGTCTATTTTCACACGGAGTGTAATGGCATAAATAAAGCCTATATACCCATTTTTGATAATATAGGATGTGAGAGGTTTTTTGATAAAAGATTGTAATGTTTATTGAATTACAACGGGCGCAATATTTTTATGAACTTTTCATAAAATTTCTAGTTTTATATTAAATTTAAAAAAATGTATAAATTGGTTAAATATTAAACTTTCAACTTTTAATCTAAAAAGCAAAAAAGATAGATATTATTGTAATAGATGAAAAAAATAAAATGATTAAAAGATGAAACAAAAATTAAGTCATTTAGGAGTTGGAATAGAGTTATAAAGTCTGTTTATTTTCATAGTGAAAGCAAAAGAGGAGGTGCCTTATCTGTGATTCCGCTAGGGGTTAATATTATTAAGATAAAACGTTTAAATATTATTAAGACACAACTCCAAGTTTTCAGATAAGACAACAACTCCTCTTTTGATTTCTCTATAGAAATAAACAAATTTTTTAACTGCGGACAAAGCTCAACTCCGTCATCTTAACATGCATTGAAGATGATGTCCGTCTTCTACATCGAAATATTTCAGAAATAAAGGGTGGAGCGATACATTGCTGGCTTCCTCTCCATTACTAAACAACTCTACATAACCAATTTCTCATTTCTCTATATTTATAGGCCTCAATAATCAAAATAGAAGCTTAATAAACTAAATATTTAAATATTACCTATTTAATTAAATAAGCTCAGTTGAGCAGAATATAGTCTCCAGCACAGGGTAACAACAATCTATTTCCAATTTTTTTTTTTTTTTTTTTTTTTTGGAGGAGGGGGAGGTCTCTAGGCATTCCGCCTGTCCTGTCGTCTAAAATAGAAGTAATCCTCCGCTGACGATCTCAGCTTCTTAATTTTATCTTCAGCTACTTGCATTATTATTTCTCTGGCTTGGAAATCCCAAAGGTAACCCCTTTATGTGTAAATATGTTCAAGTGTATGGTTTAATCCTCCATTTCAGTCACTTATGAATAGAAAGAAGAATAGGGAGGAAACACCGTTTGTCAAAATATGTTTTTAGGACCAGCTAAAAAAATATTGACCCCCAATCATTTTTAGCACTAATGAAAGTTAAAGTCGTTTTTTTCATTTATTGAGCAAGAAATTATTTTCAATTTAAATTTTCGTATCTAAAAGAGAAAATTACCTCTCAAATTGTAAACAAATAATTAATATTGTGCAAAAATGCTCTATTTACAGAGATTAATGTTTTTATTTTGGTTAAAGATCTTCAAACTACATTTTACAACCAACTAGGAAAGCATTTCATAGATAAAGAGATAAAAAAATAAATAAATGGTATAAAAATTTTTATACCTTTCAGAAACCGAGCTAATTTATTGTTCAAGATCATTGATTAGTTTCAAAGAGATTTATTGAATTTAGATCGAGAACAAAGATTTTAGAATCGTTTGAGGGTGAGACCCTTTTATTTTGTGAATTTAATATAAAATTAAAATATATTTTTTAAATAAAATAATTTTTTAAATTAATTTATAATTTTTTCTCTTTTCTTAATATGCCATGTCCTATCTCTCTCTCCCCTTTTCATACTTGCTCTACGGTACATGGTAGTAAGTTTGCTCATTTTAATAGTAAGTTAATCAGGTATTTTTGATTTAATCGGTTATATTGATTCAGGACCACCATTTTTGGAGTTTTTTTTTTTTTTTTATAGATCCAGTAGATAATTCATTGGTTTATAAGATAAGAAAATATATATTATTATGTTGGTGCAGAAAAAAATTGCGCTGTATGCTATTTTAACTTTGGCGCTTATTTTGGAAAAACCTTTTATGTAACTATGGTCATGTAATATGGCATTTTTAAGAGCTAATTACACACTATTTATTAGGTTATTGGTTTTGTTATTATTTTTCTTCATTCTTTTTTTTTTTTTTTTTTTTTTTTTTTTAAGTTAAAGTAATGATGAGAAGAAAGCGAATTCGAGCGAATTTATTGTATGAGTTCAAAATGGGATTGAAAGCATCAGAAAGTGCGCGCAATATCAAAAAAGCATTTGGTTAAGGGAATGTCAATAAATGTACGGCTCAACATTGGTTCTAGGAATTTCGAAGAGGAGACGAGAGTTTTGAAGATGAGGACGTCTTTCTATGAGTGATAACTATATCTTAAAGGCCATTATTTAAGCAGACACGCATAAAACAACTCGAAAGGTTGAACATGAACTAAACGTTGACCTTTCAACAGTTGTACCACATTTGCATCAACTGGGAAAACAAAAAAGTTTCACACATGAGTACCTCATGAGCTGAATGAAAAACAAAGACTTCAAAGTTCGAATTCTGCTCTGCGTCTCTTCAAGGAAACAAAAATGTCTCATTTCTTGATAGCATTATCACATGAGACGAGTAATGGATTTTATACAACAACCGATGGTATATGCTGGACCAGAGTGAAGCACCGATACACTTCGTTAAACCGAAATTTCATCAAAAGAATGTTATGATAACTGTTAGGTAGTCGTCAAAGCGAGTCATTCACTATAAACTCTTGAATCCAGGAGGTGCCATAACATCAAAGAAGTATTGCCATGAATTCAGTAAAATGCACAAAAAACTGCAACAGTTATGACTAGTATTGATCAATACATAGATAATAATAATAATAATAATTTGACCATGGTGTTTGAAAACGATAAAAAACAAAATAAAAACTTAAACACGGATAATGGATCCGTTTTCATCATAGAACCCCCCCCCCCCCCCCTCATTGTTAATTTTACATCAACGTTTAAGAAAATATACATGTCTGTCAGAATGGGTCGTGTGACTATCAACAGTCAATGGTTTTTTGAGCTTAGTTTTGCAATATGTTCTTTTAATTTTTCAACAAAAAGGTTTAAACTAACTGAAATCCGTTATTATTAAGGAATTCCCTCCGATATAAGAACTATAAACCATTTCCACTGGTGTCGCTTTCATATCTTCTTTTCATACCGAACAAAGGCCAAGAAAAATAGTTGGTTACACTTCAGTTCATCGCCCATTCGCATGACATCTGAATGACTGACCACAACGATCTATCTCTCACTAAAGCCATCTGACTTTGTGTGTTAAGATGTTGTACATAAACGATTTATTTCTAACAATCTCATAAATTGTGAGAAAAATTGCGATTTAAATTGCTTCCCCTGATTAATAACAATGGTTAAAGGAACACTAAAAGGTGAAATACATTCCTTGTATAAAGTTTTTGTAATGGTTTTCGCCGTTATGTTAGATATTGGATATGCTTCTGACCATCTTGTGAAGCGATCAATGCATGTAAGGCAATATGAATAACATTCTGAAGGCGGCAGAGGACCTATCTATAATGTCCAAATGAAGATCGGAAAATCGTTCTCCAGGAGCATCAAACTCTACAGTTGGAGTTGAAACATGCCTTATAACTTTTACTTTTTAACAAGCCAAACAGGCTCTAGCCCACTCTCTGCAATTCTTTTTCATACCAGTCCAAACAAATTGACTTTATATAAGTTTAAGCTGTGTAAGGCATAACATAGCCACCTGACGGCAGAATGAGGAACTAATTTTTCATACCTTAATGTTGAGATATCGCAATGGACAATTCTAGTTTGTAAACCTGATAACTAGAAATGAGAAAAATACATCATATCATGCATTTGAAATACAAAATGCTTCATATCATGTATTTGAAGTACAAAATACTCATAATACTGATCACAATGTATTTGAAATATAAATTACAAAATTCTTCAAAAATACGCTTAAAAATTTATTTAAAATACAAAATACATTCTTTATTTATATTTTTTAAAAACAAATTTTTATAATTTTTATTTTTTAATACAAATAGTTGAATAAATGTGATAATTTTAATTAACATTTCAAAGAAAATTTTAATTTTATAAATGTTGCTGTATTGTTTAATGAAAAAATAATAATAATAGAATGAGAAATCAACCAATAAGTACCTGTACTGAAATGAAACGTATCTCTCCTATCAAGGGATGATAACGATATATCAATATTAACAAAAATTAGCAGAAGAAATTAGTAGAAATAATAGGAAGGTATAAAGTTTAAATAATAAAAATTAAAAATAGTGTAAGGGTGTAAAAAAACCAGCCGCTTTTCTTCACTATAAATCACTTTATTAGGCAAATATTTCGGCCAGCATGATGTTGGCCATCCTCAGTGTGAAATTATTAGTAGACATGCGCCCGTTAGTTATATAAAAAAATTTTGGAGAGGTGTGGGACATGTACACAATGAAAGGTTTCGATAGCAAGTCCCTCATCTCAGGTTCACTAATAATATCACATTGCACTATAGATGGCCAACGTCATGCTGGCTGAAATATTTGCCGATAATAATGAACCTGAGAAAAGCGGCTGGTTTTTCTTTTCTCCTAAAACTTACACAATTAATCTGCCCAGCAATATCTCAATTATAATTAAAATTAAAAATACTATAATAAAAACTAAACATTTTAAATTTTAAAATAAGTTATTTGGAAATGTTTTATAATTTAAAAAAATATTGTTTACCTCCATATGTTTTTTAAAATTACTAGTCGCTTTAAACAAACTACTTATTATATTTTCTTTCTTTCATTTGGAATTGGCACATCAGGCAAATAGCTTTTACATTATTGTTATCGTTCTCCATTTTAATAATTTTAAAATATTTTTTCAATCAAAAATGCAGACAACCTAGTTAGATCAATTCTTTCTTCCTCTGGCTAATATGTACTAGGAATATTCTCCATGATTAATAACAAAGCTGTGCTTGAGAGAAATTAAACCACAAAACAAACTTAATATTGTAGAGAACGAAAGAAGAGAGAAAAAGAGAGATGAAAAATGGGAAAACACAATTAAAAAATATATGAGATAAGAACATAAGTTGCTAGACACATAAATTATTAATTGATGAGGGCACATAAAAATGAAAGAGATCTTATTATTAAAATATTTACTTAACGATTTATAAAAATTGATAAATAGATTCATAAATACAAAAGGATGATTAATAAATAGAATTTCATAAGATATAAGATATAATTCATAACATAAAACATAAATTGATTGATTTATAAACCATCCCATAAACATAAATCATAAACATTAGACATGAATTGATCTAAAAAACCATCGCTTTAGTACATATGAAACACATAATATAAATTACCATAAAAAATCATAACCAATCAAATTTCTATATACACAATTTATATACAATCATAATATGTACAAAACACGCGTCTCCCGGACTTAATTCCGCCATAAGGTTATCTAATACGTGATCTGAGACAAAATGCTAAGTTCTTAAAAAGCATTGGGAGAGAGAGCGAGTCTTCTACACCCAACATACAGTCGATGTCAAATCAAGGGCACTAACTTTAGAAATTCGATAAAATCAGAATAAGCAGTGCCAATTAAAGAAATATATTTTTCATAAAATACTAATTCAAAACGGTGCCAAATTTAACTTAAATAAATATTTCTTACAATATAACAAATTTTGAAAGTATAGATTAAGTATTATAATATTTCACTCTGCCCCAGCTGCGCAGAAACGAGTTTTAATTGGCGTGTAACCAGCTCAGACTGCGTATCTCTAGACTGCAATACCATAAACGAATTTACGGCTTTTTCTTAAAAATAATTTTTTATAACATAATTGATTTTTCTTATCAACCTTTTTAGTACACTATCATGTATTTGAAATAAAAAATCAGATAAATAAAAAAAGTTTTTGAGTATTTTCTTAGTAAATTTCAAAAGTATTTCAAATAAATGGTTTGACTTCACGGTTTCATATATTTGAAATACCAAATACAAAATACTTTGACCTCATATATTTGAAATAGTGCATTTCATTGTGAATTATTGGGATTGTGCATTAATTTTAAGGGGTTTTTTGGTAAAACTAAGGCTTTATTGTGAAAAAATGATTATAAATTGATCATTTAAAATATTATCCATCGCTAACCACTACTTTTTCCCATCTTTCTGGTAATAGATGGATTCCAAGTCGAAAGAATGATACATCTTTAGAGGCTATCCACCAATCAACTTTTTGATATCCTCATAAGAATGGAAGCTCAGACAAGCCATGAGCCAACAATCGAAATAGATGGTAATCGGAAGGGGCAATATCTGGAGAATATGGCAGGTGGGTAGGACAGCGTTTCTAACTTTTCCTTGAGTGGTTTCGCAACATGAAGCCGAGCGTTATCGTGCTGGAAAGTCGTGTCTTTTCTCATAATCTGGATGTTTTTGCTTCAATGCTGGGATCATTTGCATCAATTGTTGTTGATAGCGTTATAATCTACTTCAATAACCATAATTTTTTACTATTTAAATTACATTTTCATAGAAAGAAGAGAAGGTATAATGATGTTCTTTTAAAAGAAGCTTCAACTAACTATCTACAGGTAATTGTATTTTCTTTTTAAAAAAAATTAAATAAACCCTTTCGTAGGTGATTGATTGATTTTGATTTGATCAACAAATGAGATTGAGAATAATTTTATTTGCTTTCGTTAGTTTTAGTATTTTTTGAGTAGTACGATAAAGGATGTCAAGGATTACTTATAAAGTGAGGAGTAGATTTAGAAAGCAATCCAGAATTGGTATCTAACTCGGGCTGAGCTTGCGGACGGGGGATGGAATATATCTAATAGGATGAGAAACTGAATGGGAGAGATCCTCCGTGCTGCGATTGGGACAGAAACAAGAAAAATAAGGGTGAAGGATAAATCAGGATTGTGTCCAAACCAGGAATCTCTCCCCCTTACCATCTCTTCAGACGGATTTGGATTTTTTCCCTAAAAAAATACTCGCACAACCGGCTTATCTCTCCCTCTATTTTGTTCTTCCTTTTGGAATTTCTTTAATATATTGTAAATGTAAAAAGATCTATCAAGAAAAATACTCCTATTAAATAGAAAGTACAGGATATTAATTTATTCATTTACATAGTTTCACGGAGCGTGACATCAATAAACTATAAATTATGAATTATGAAATTTCATATTTAAATTTCATATATGAATATTTAATATTCTAATATAATATTTTATCAACTTTTGGTAAAGATTCATTTATGAAAACTGGTAGTTTATTAGTAGTGCTTTATCACTTTTGTCATGTTTTGAGGTTTAGGATAAAAAAGTTTAGTGAAATGATCATTTATTTCTTTGTATTTAATATAAAAATTTTTTAAGAAAATTTAATTTTTTTTTTCATTTGAGACAAAAGTTTTCAATTCCATCTTATTTTAACTAAAATATTTAAATTTCCAAAAATCAGTATTTTAAATTTCAAAAACAACTAGAGGCAGAAACAAATCGGGAAAATTCAAAAATAAGCGAACCCATGAAATAAAAATAAAACCTGTTACATTTATTCAAGTCTAAACCCGGAATATCAATATATATAAATCAGCTATCAACTTTACTATTAATTACTATAATTTGCTATTTAGCGAAATAAAACACACAAATTTGTTTTATTTATCATTTTGAAAAATTTTTATTTAAAAAATTTATTTTTATCTTTCTCTCATTAGAATTAGGAATCTCTACAAATTATGGACCAAAAAGATCAAAAAATTGATTAAGCAAATTTCGTCATTATGTGTCTCATTGAACCTTTAGATGCAATTACAGACGAACGACTTGAGGGATTATGAACATATTTATTACAACATTAGTTGTATGTAAGCTTTTAATTAAAACCCAAAGAAAACAACTTTTGATAGAATTCAGCCAAGGCGGAGTGAGAAGCATTCCAAGTATGGAAAAGAAAAAAATATTAATAAATAAAAGGCAGTCTCTTTTTTCTATTTCTGATTGAACAATTTTATTAGAAACCTTTATTGCTCTCTAGACTAGCTAATTTGGAGAACATTTCGAAATAAAATAAATTTGGCTGCAGTCTTCAATTTAATTTGACTCTTAGTTCTTAAATGGAATTAGTGGCCTTTGCTTATTTCCAATATAAAATATTTATTTTATTATATTTAAGCCAAAAATTAATTGAATTTTAAATATTATCAAAATATTATCAACAATTTATAATGTTCTCGTATGCGGAAAGACAAAGAAAATTGATTAAATAAAATTTTCCCCTGCCCCTTGGGAGTTTCATGAATCGAGATTTAATGGTTCACTACCTGTCTTGAGCTGTAATATTTATTTTAAAAAACAAGTGCTCCTTGGAGAGAATTCGTAGGGTGTCGCCTTCATACGTATATGTGCATCCCGGACTTGAGGGATATTTTTATTAAATAAAAATATTTAATGTAAACACGTCATCAAGGAGGCACTGGATTAAACCATGAATACCAATAGAGCGAGTAGGGCAATTCTACAAGATGAAAGAGTTCCTGTGATACCACTAAAGGGGGCGTAAAGAAGGATTTCCTCTTAGTAATGCCCTATTCCCAAGGAGTGTTGAGAGAGACCTTACTGAAACTAGAGCATCCTTCCTATTAGATTTAGAATAGATTAGATAGATTTGGACTAAAGGATGTTTCTAGTTATTTCTGCTTTAAGAGCTTTCTAACTTTCTCTTGATAAAATAAATTACAGAAAAAATATCAATACAATCCTCACTGTTCGATCTTGAAGAGTATGTACCATTTATTTTATATTATTTTATATTATTTTACTATTATTATTATTAATTTATTTTTATTATAACTTTAATATTTAGAAATAAGTTTATTGTGCATTAATTTTAGTCAAGAACCGTTCCCCCAAGAATCGCGACTTACAGGGTAGCAAATGACCAGCCCATCCTTTCAGCTATTGTGTGGAAATAAAACATCAGCGCCTAAGGGACATTTGCACCTACCAACTTGCAGATTCCCCAAGTTAAAAGTTGGGACCGGCCCATTCATTCAGAAAACCCTAAAAACCGGTATGTGGGTTTGGGGATTCCTAAATGTAAAGAACATTCGAAATGGGAAGTCCATGAGAAATCTCTCCACCCTTCTCACTCATCTAAAGTCCTATATAAGGACCGTTAAGCCCACGATTAGTCAGTCAATAACCAGCATTGCAAACGGTTCTCCTATTGGAGACTTGCCTCCACCATCTTAGTAACAAAGCCCCGCTTCCCCGAAACCTAGAGCCCTGCTCTACACACACTCGCGGGCCTTCTATGCCCGTAGCAAAAGCCCATTGAAGCCGTGCCTCCAGGTCATCCAGACCCCGGTCTACATCAACGAGACTCTCATGCTCTCGGTAAGCGGCTACATCTACGAAGCAGTCAAGAAGCACTCAACGCATCATCGCAAGCTTTTACGACTCTTTCACCATTACACGCCTTCAACCTTCTATACATCAATATTATTAGGTATCATTTTACTCTTAGACTATAATATATTCAAAATATTCATTTCTTAGTTTTTATTTGTTCTTTTGTTTCCTATTTTGAAGATTAAATAAATTTGTTTATAGTTTAATTTGTGACTCATTCTCCTCATCTCCCATCATGGCCTTTTGATTTTTCTTAGACATGAGTTCCTGCACTCATAATTTTTAATTACTCTTAACTATATATGAAACATATAGAAAAAAGTATTACGATCGCAAAAAAAATCCATCCATTTCTACGAAAATACACCCTGAGTCTAAAAAAATGACTGTCGCAAAATGGTTTGTCTGTGTGTATGCATATTTCGATTTTCTCAAAATTCGTTGTAACAATTTTGATTAAAATTCATAAAACAATTTTGTATTAGTTAATCTTTCAAATGTATTAACTGGATTTTAATTAAATTGGTTTTCATATAATAAATTAGATAATCTTTAAAATGAATTAATCATTTTCCAACTCAAAATACAGTAGAATGGGTCCCTCAATTTAAAGGCTCCTTTACAAGCTTGCATATGAAGTGCCCCCGCACCTCTATTGCACACTGGCTATCATCTTTCATAAAACAAACAAAGTTCGAGTCATATGAAATTCTCATTTATTAAACAAAATAATTTCAAGTTGACTATACATTGAATACCTATGGGGTCGTACGCAAAGAATCTGGTGTGATAGAACATCACTTAGGTGTCCTAACCTTAGATTAGAGAAAGTTGTGTGATATGCGTTGAAAACACACTAGATTTTTAAAAACATCTTTAAGGCAGAAAAGAGAGCTGTCTTCCATACCCCGTAAACCATTTCGACTCAGGGTACTTCAAAACGTATATTTCCGTTGAAATCTTTATATCAACTTTTTCTGCGATCGTAATAGTTTCTTACTATATATTTCATATACAGATAAGAAATAGTAATAATTTTAATTTAACTAGCAGAAATAGTAATTGAGATGAATCTTTAACGGAGAAAGGCAGGCATTTCTCGATTTGACAAAGATGCCTATTAAATTTTCTTCAAAATCTTATCCTTAAATTTTAGCAACATATATTGTAAATTTTTAAGCAGGAGTTCACAATTTTTAATTTATATTTTCCAAATTATTAAAGTGATTTCAAATTGACAAAGTAACACTTTCTAAAAATTATTCAACAAAAAAGTACTTCTACTACCTTTTAAGTTAAGGAATCAAGGTAAGGAAAGGATCAACAAGAAAAAACTATAAGAAGAAAAGTTGGAATTGTAAAAGAGAAAACTTTAACGGTTCGATTTTAAAATCTCTGCTGCTAATTTGTATTCAAGAGAAGTCGGGAAAGAGAAGAGCTCGTCAACTTGCGGCCAATCAGTCTGAGCTACCAAGAGACAGGCATAACGGAAAGCAAACGATGCCATCCTCACTCCAACAACCAACTACACATCAACATTGTAAGTATACGTCCGTTACGAAGCAGCGATCAAACTTTGTCCCTTGCTGTCACTCAACAAGTCACGAACAGAAGTTCATATGTATACGCGGCCAGTTTTTTTTCCACCCCACTTGTGAAGCCTGCTCCAATTCTGGTCACAGAAATAAAATAATTAGTTCATTATTTTAATTACCCCGCATCTATCCAGTACCAGTATGTAGGATTTGAAGAACAATACCTTGATATTTTAAATAAAAAAATTAAATTAAAAAACGCTTTTATTTAAAATGGAATAGGAAAATAACTTTTTGCATAACATTGTTGAATATAAATTATTTCATCGAAAAGGATTTGAAAAAACCTGTAAAGCATGGGTGCTTATTATATCACGAATATTTTAGTTAATTTCCCATTAATGATATTTTAAGTTTCAATGAGCACTTTTCCTTTTAATTTTTGTCCTAAATATTCAATAATTTTATGTAAAAAGTTATTTTTCACCTTTTAGTACAATTTAAATTAAATCGTTTTTTTTATTTTTATTTTTTACTTTTTAGTCTTATTTATTTTTTTACTTAAAAAGTAATACATAATTTTTTCAGAACTTTTCAGCTTGGTCACTAGGAGGCGCTGCTACAGCTGGCAATCCTAATTTATCTATTTTTTAATTTCCCTGTAAATAGGTTTTTTGTAAACAATACAATTTTTTAAACAAAAGTTATTCAAAATGATGAACAGAAGAATTTTGTATATGAGTATTATTTTGCTAAAATTAATAGTTTAAAAGATAATTTGATTTAAATTCAAATAAAGAAACCCTTTAAATGGGTCAATTTTTTCCTCGTAATAAAATGTGTTATCATGAGAATTCAGTCTATATATATAATTTGAGATATTTAATTTAAATTTTTTAAAATTACAATTACATTAAATTTCATCGAAACACCGAAACAGATATTAAAAAGACTGAATTTAGGGAAGAAAAAAAATGAAGAAAATGGTAAATTGATGTTATGGAACATACAGGTGCGTACAACAAACAACAAGACTTTTGGGAATATGTAAAAAAATTTCACATAATAATTCTTTTAGAAAGTTTGGTAGAAGAAAAATATGAAGGAAAATTCAAAAAATAGAATTTAAAATTATAACAAAACCGGCGACAAGAGAAAATAAAAAAGGTAGAGCAATAGGAGGTCAAATACTAGGAATAAAAAGAAAATTATATAAAACCTGGGAAGGAAGAGATTGGAAATATGGGTTACAAGTACGAAAATAGCAACAAAAAAGGAACACTTGTATTGGTGCAACTTGTATCGGTGCAACGAAGGAAGAAACAAGTTAAATCAAGCTTAGAAGAAATAATAGAGTCAGCGACCGAGAAAGACAACGAGTTACTTTTGGTGGGGACTTCAACTCAAAGGTGGACGACGAAGAAGGAGAAGACGGAAAGAAATCGTAAGATCAAGTAATTAACCAAAAGGGAAAAGAGGTCCTGAATTTCTGCAGAAGTCATGCTTTGACGGTCCAAAATGGAAGAGCAGACGGAGATGTAGGAGGAAAAATTACATACATCAAGCAATTACAAGAGAAAATTTGAAAAGTCATTTCAAAGGACTCAGGATTTAAGAAAGAATAGAATCAGATCATATGCCCCTGGAAATAACACTTGAATTAGGAAAAGCTTCAAAGCAAGAAGAAACAAAGGAAAAGTCAGAGATGTGGCGATGAAAGGACGGGAAGAAGAAAAAATTTCTAAGAATAATAGAAGAAAAAAGTGAATCCAAGAGTTGGAAAAATACAGAGGGAAAGAAGAAAATAGAGAGAATTAATAAAATAATAAACGAAGCCGTCAAGATCCTTAATCTAACTAGGAAAAAATCAAGATACCAGCTAGACAAAAAATATAGAAGGAAAAAGAAAAAAACTGCTAAGAATGCTAAACATATCACTAAATTAATAACAAAGGCAGAAAAAACTGCAAATATGGTTTGGAGTATCTTCAAAAGAACGAGATGCACCAACTGGAAGCAGATCGAACAAATGTTCTCTATTCTGATCCAGTCCATTATGTTATACGGCGCCGAAATATGGGGAACGAGAGAATGGCAAGAAGTGGAAAAGATTCAAGGAAGATATTTCAAGATAATGCTGAGGTTAAGAAGAAATACTCCGAGCTATTTATGCAAAGGAGAAACCGGAAGGATAAAAATGAAGACAACTATGTTGAAAAAGATTCTAAAATACACACTAGACATAAAACAAATGAATGACGACAGACAGATATGGGTGAATCAATTAATAAAAGACATTGAAAACGGAAAACCAATACAATGGGGTAAAAATTTGGTGAAAGCAGTCAATGATGCAGGAAACCCAGACTCAATAGACACAATAAAGGAGGGAGATTTAAGACTCATGTCATTAAGAATGGAAGACATTAAAGAAAGTAATAGACCAAGAAATACAGGAGAACTGGAGCAAAATCGACAAGTCAAACTATTACAACTACTACAAGAATATTAAGAAAGACTTAGGTAGAGAAGCATACTTGGATGACCCAAAATGGGAGGAAAGAACATGAGGGAGAAATGATGCGGGAACTTACTATGAGACACAACATTTGGGGAAAATAAATAATATAGGGTTTGCGGGAAGGTGAGGGAGAGGTTAGAACGTTTATGGGCATGCGAAGAGATAGACAAACACTTAGACACAGAAATACTGTATACTGGAAAAATAATCTGGGGACATTTGTAAACTATGGACAGTAATAAAAGGAAAAATTGACAAAAACGTGACAAAATGGACAAGACAAATAACAAGAATAAGGCACCCTGGAGAAGGTTAGAAGAAATGGAAAAACAAATCATTGTTTTATTTGTTGTAGATTATTGCACATATTGTAGTTAAAATATATAATTTAAATAAATGTAAAACCCAAAAAGCTCAAGTGGAATTAAGGGAAAAAGGAATCAATAAATAATATAATAATAATAATAATAATAATAATAATCTCGTACAGCTGCCGGGGGACCTAACGGTACGAACTCTACGACGACCCGACAACGAACAACGACCAAAGTGGAGTGGACGGATCGACTCCGGTATGATCTGCTGAGATGGTACGAGAGCAGCAACCCAGCGGAGCGAGGTTACATGGCTAGGATGCATCAGGAGTGGTGTGGGATGCATCCAGAGTTGAGTAATCTGACCCCTCAAAACCTTAGGGATTACGTGGCCTACCTTCGTCGGCAGGGATACGTAAACGTTCCGCGGAGATCGGGGGGAAGACGCTCAAGCAGAAGATCGAGCTTTAGGCGGTCTCTGTACCGCCAGCCTCTCCCGTCGGTCTGTGCCATTTCCGCCGACGACGCCAATGATCTGGACCGAAGAAAGGGGAACATAAATCGAAAATTCCTCCTGAAGCCAGAACAACTGGCATAAATGGGCTGCTTGCGGATCAGATTTCGGAGGGGTCCGAACTGTGGGCGATCAACTGTGCTGTATATTCGGCCGCTCTGTCTCTAGTCCCTGCTGGGCTCGCCACTTGGACGGAGGCAGATTTTAGGACATGTAGACGACTTGAGTGGCTGGATGAAAAATTTGGAAAGCGAGACAGGCTACCTCCCGTGTCCAGTGCGTGGTGGATTATATTAAAACCGGTGGACCCTTTACGTCTAAAATTCGCTGGCACGCTCGCGAGCTAAGGACACGCTACCACACTCTCAACATACTTAAGCTGTTTACAATCAGGTAGCACGCTGTCGAGAGGATACGGGCCCTGACAACTGCTAGGAAAAAGATGCTGAGGCGGGAAAGGTGGAACAGGGAAAACAAAATTTTCTCCTCCGACCCGTCTCGACTTTTTAAAGAGCATAAACCCGTTGTCACGGATCCACCAACGCCGGAACAGGTCAAGTCCTTCTGGAAGAGGATTTATGAAGAGGAAGGGCCCATTTACGAGGATACTCCTGCCATAGCACAATTGGCGGCCTGGACTCCTGGAGTCCAGACACCAAGTGAATGCCCCCCGATTACCCCGGAAGAGGTTAAGGAGGACTTTATGGGCACAAAGAACTTCGCTGCTCCAGGGCCAGATAAAATTAACAACTTTTGGTGGAAGAAGTTTACTTCGGCACACCTCCATCTGGCCCGTATATTTACAATATTTGTAAGGAGAGAGCAAACGATTCCGAAATGGTTGGTGGGAGGCCGCACTGTGCTAATCCCCAAAAAGGTGGACTTGTCCAAGCCAGAGAATTACAGGCCGATCACTTGTCTGAATACCATTTATAAAGCGTTCACGAAGATCCTAAATGACAGAATACTTCGGACAGTAGAACCGGTCTGGCAACAGATACATGAACAACGTGGGGCAAAACGCGGTTGTGAGGAGTGCCGCGAAAACCTGCTCATCGACAGATGTATCTGTCAAGACGCTATCCAACGCAAGAGAAATCTGTCGATGGCATGGATCGATTACCGAAAGGCTTTCGATACAACACCTCATAAGCTCATTATCAGCTTGTTGGAGAAGCTCTCGGTACATCAAAATATAGTGGGATGCATTAAGGAAATAATGTCACTGTCCAAATTCTCCATAAGAACGGGAAATCTAATTTACACAAATTGGGTAAATTTCCGGAGAGGCGTTTTCCAGGGAGATTCATTGAGTCCCTTACTCTTTTATATCTCACTTTTGCCTTTATCAGTTGCACTCCGCCAAGTTGGAGGATATGCATGCGGACGACCTGGAAATAGGAAGCAGAGAGTCACTCATCAATTTTATATGGATGATCTAAAGATCTATGCCTCTAGCGAGAGGGAATTAAACCTTGCTCTCGAGGTCGTCCGGGTATACACCCGCGATATTGACATAGCGTTAGGTTTGGACAAGTGCGCAGTGGTGCATCTCAGGAAAGGAAGATCGGGAGATTCTGAACAGGACGCTGTGCT
>JAAAKE020079635.1:4811-24681 GCA_010014785.2 Anisolabis maritima | reverse complement strand
AGCAGCTCATAGTGGATGATTCCTTTCCAGTTCCACCAAACACACAGCAAAACCTTCCTGGCCGTTAATCCTGGTTTCGCCACCGTTTGAGCCGTTTAACCGCGCTTTGGTTTCGATCGTTTCGCACAATATTGTCATATGTAACCAATTTCTCATCCCCAGTCACCATCCGTTTCAGAAATGGCTCGATTTGGTTTCGTTTGGCCAAGCCTTCGCAGATGAAAATTCAGTCCATCCTGTTTTTTTTTTTCGTCAATTCGTGTGGCACCCAAACAACGAGCTTATTTTTGAATCCAGCTTTATGCAAATGGTTTAAAATTGTTTTGTGGTCGAACTTTAGCTTCTGGGCAATACTACGACTGCTAATATGCCGGTCTACTTCGATCATTTCCATGATTTTATCGACATTTTCGACTTGTCTACCTGTGCGAGGTGCATCTTTAACATCAAAATTACCGTAACGGAATCGACGAAACCAAAAGTGCGCGTGATTGGCTGTGACAGTATCGGGACTATAAACACCATTCACAATTTCACCCGCCTGGCTTCCATTTTCGCCTTTATCGAAGCAAAATCGTAAAATACCTGGTATACCGAATTTTCTCTTTGTTAACGTCCATCTTTGAAGCGGTACATCTCCCAAATGAATCGATCAATCACAAAACTGTTAAAGAATTTTTTTAGTAAGGAATGTCACTTTTCCAACGAGTATAAAGATGAACCTATGCGATCATAAGATGTATATCACTAGAGACATCTAGCGAAAAAATAATGGATTTCTTTTTCCTAACCTATTATTTGCGTATTAATTTTTTTTCAATATAAAATATTATTTTAAATCTCTCTAATTTTGATTACTGGAAATAATTTTTAAAATATTTTTTTTTTTTTAATGGAAAATTTAATTTATTTAACGACCATAATGGCAAACAAATAACACTTGAAAAATTATTAATGACTCAACTAATGAACTTTTTCTATCATCTGAATATATAAGATCGAGAAGAAAATTTTCTACAAAGCGGCAGGGGTAGCAGGGAGCGAAGCTTCTGTTCGTAGCCGGCTGAAAGCCGGTTATGCAGCTAGTACAATTAATATATGAATAATAAATTACCAATCATATCATCAATTATTTCGCAATATACTCGCTTCGCAACATCCAGTAGGCCATTTATGTCTGACCTGATACTAAAGCCTTGTTGCATAGTGGCTTGAAAATATCCTTTACTTATATGGACATCTGAATGAATAGTTTTCAGAATACGTTCTAAAATAATTTTGTAGCAAGGATGTACGCAAGCCTTAAAAAAAATTTAAAAAAATCTATCAGAATATAAAAATGTTAATTTATTTTTAATTTCATTTTTTCAAATAATTAAAAAAAAATACCTATCACTATTAGTATATTAATATTTTTATTGTGAAATATTGGTAATTACCTCCCGTACTGAAGTAATTGTCTGACAATTCCCTTCATGAACTATTTCTTCAAATGCTGGAAGAAGTTCAAGACATGTTTTTAAAATGAGTACTTTTTTTAATTGGATATTATAATATTTGACATCTTGTTTTGGAGTCTCCATTGAAAGTGTCAATAAAAGATCAATTTCATTAAATTTTGGCAAAATTCCCTAAAAGATGAGAATGAATATAATTAATTAAAGATGAAAAATGAAGAACACAGCCATATAACTTCAACGAATATAATTAATTAAAAAATAAAAAAATGAAAAAGATATTTTAAGACCTGAATACTAGTTAGAAGTTCAGGAGATTCGATTAACTCCTGGACACAATCAAGACGAGCTTCAATAATTTTTTTACAAAAAGGAGGTTGCAAAATTGAAACACGTAAAAGACGTTGACCAGCCTGTGTTTTACAAAAATCCATAACTTTGAGAAGACTCTGTTTTTGACTATTCCTACTTCCATGAGTTAATTCCAAGCGAGATGTTGAATTTAAATCTTGAAAAAGAAATTAGACCAAGATTATACGAATGTATGAAAGAATTGGATAGAATAAAAATTAATTATTTTGGTTTTCTTGCAAAAGGTTATAAACAAATATAAAAACAATATGCAACACTTTATAACGCAGTTGTCGTTTCTTTTTTATGGTTGGCAAGATTGGCTTTGGGTAAGAATCAGGGAAATCAGTATAATAAAAAGAAAAATCATTTACCAATAAGTGTGGAATCTTGAGATGCTTGATATTCAACTTTTAATGATTTAGGCATAAAAATAACATTTTGACTATATTCAACATATTTTAAAAGAGCATTTACTGAAGAAAGAGCATAGAACCTAATTAATATAAATATGAAGTAAAAATATTTAGTAAAATTGGGTGCAGGAATAATAATAAGTATTAAATAAAATATACTTATGTAGAAGAACAATTTCCACAGAGGAGTATTCAGGAGCACAATAACGTTGGATAAGTTCAAGTCCAAGGGCATCACTGAAATGTCTGCGTTTAATAAGGGTAACTTGAGTGGATGAAAACATATCTCGAATGAGAGAAATAAGCTTGCTTTGACCATTTTCAAAGAAGGTGTTTGGTACTAATACCTAAAAAAAAATTAAAAGAGAGTTTAAATTTTCATCTAAATTATATAGAACTTTTGTTATTGGGAGGAAGGATTCAGGCGAGTTTGTACCTTAGAATAGGGTCCTGCCAAAATAAAAATATATAAATCTTCACAATGAGATGGGTGGCTGTACACAGATCAGAGATATGTGAAAAGGGAGGAAGTCATCCAATAGGTTAGCTTCTATCGAAATAAAACTCCCAAAATATGAGAAGTTTCGGCTTTAATTAGATAATGCCAACATCAGTCAGAGCTGAAATGAGGAACAAAATTAAAAACACAACTTTACAAAATAAATTTAAAATAATAAGTTACAGTATTTGCAGATTCAATGTTTAAGACAATGAATTTGCAGATAGAATTGTGTATATTTCAATACACAAAAAATATATAAAATATATAGTGTAGATAGATATAGAAATGCTCATCAGCACCGATATGGCGAAGTCTTCAGAATGAATAAAAATTATTTATCAATTACAAGCAAATAAAATAAATAGTGGAAATCAACGATCTTGATGAGAACGTTGACCCATAATACAAATATAAAAAGCCTAAATCTTATTAGCAAAATCATTTCTTTGACCCCAAGAAAATTATATTTATACAAACATGTTATTATTTGGAAAGTATTTACATTTTATAATTTTTTATTATTTGCCAGATATAATTGAATATTACAATTTTTTTTTTGTCGATTGAAATATATAACAATTCTATCTGCGATTTTATTGTCTTATACATTGAATCTGCATATATTCTAAGTTATTATTTTAAATTAATTTTGTAAATTTGTTGTGTTTTTAATTTTCTTTTTCATTTCAGCTCTAATGACTGATGATGGCATTATCTAATTAAAGCTGAAATGTCCCATATTTTGGGAGTTTTATTTCGTGAGAGGCTACTCTACTGGCTGATTTCCTTCCATTTCACATATCTCTAAAAATATATATTTTTGAAATTAATTCTGCTCCGTAGTCTGGGTAAACTCTCGATAAACCCATGATGCCTAACACGAGGGTTGCTCACGCGAATAATGCGAACTAAGATTGGGCATTTTTTCTGATCTCTTTAAGAGAGATTCTTTCCCATCTCCCTAATCAAGTCTTACCAAGACTGTGCGATAGGCTAACTTGCTTTTATTCTCTCGTCTTTAATTTTTAATATCAATCCTAAATTAAGAGATTCAGTGTCTTTGCATCCCTAGGGATATTTTCTTCAAAATCCCAACTTTTAGATTTTTTCCCAGAAAACGTATGTTTATTCGGCTGATTCATCCTTGTTAAGGTTTTGGCGAGGTTTTCTTTAAAAGCTTAAGCCGAATGTCGAGATGGCTAATGCGTCGTTTTCTCCTGGTCACGTGTTATTGCGCGCAATGTTTAATCATGTTTTTATCTTTTTCTTTCGATGGAAATGTATGAACATATTATTTGTTAATGAGCATACATTTCTATTTTTTTTTTTTTTTTTTCTAGATTTTTTGTATTTGTTTTGTTCATTGTTTGTTGTTTTGTGTTATGTAATTTACCGGTATAAATCTGTATTTGTGTTTGATTTGACCTAGCCACAGACTTGTGCCTCTAAGCAGATCGTAAATAAATTTATTTATTTAATTATTTTATTTAAAAGCTGTCACTTACGCATCATGTTTATACAAAAATATGTAAGAAATAGGAGAAACTTTTTTTTTTAAGTCTTTCGGCATCTGTGACCATTTAGACTCCTTCCTTATTTATTTATAATAATTGGTAGCCAATATAATGTAAATAAATTTTTGTCGCTCAGGACAGGACACCAATGATCTTTGGTACGTTTACCTCTGCACAGGGCGAATAGAAACTTAAATAATGATTATTAAATAGGGAACAGGAGAATAGATATATCATTGCCATTCCTTCTCTTATTCTCTATATACATCTCAACAAAATGAAAAACATTATTGAAGAATTTTTTATACTTCTGTACTTATATTTAAAAAAAGCTACATGTTAGCATAGATTTTTTGAGTTTCCCTCGACGTCTTTTCAAAATACAGTTAAAAGCAGAAAATGGGTGTTTTATCATTAATTTATTGAAAATACCTCATAAGGATTGAAAAGATTAATCTTAGTTAATGTATTTGTATACATTGTGCTGTCACTTATTTGACAAAGAAATAAATGAGGTCGGCGAATGTCCAGAGCTGCAATTCCGACTTCTCCACGAGACTGACCACGTCCTTCACAAACAGCTAAAAATAAATTGTGGTTTATTATGAAAAAAAAGTTAAAGTTAACTATAACTATATTATTTTAAAATCAACAAATTTATATATTTATATTATTAATATTTATGAAAGAATTCTTTTTTGTTTAAGCAGATTTAATATGAGTATAAGGATTACTAAAATGAGACGTATTACTATTAACATTAACATTTGAGAATTTATATTAACATTAATCAACCACAATACCATCACCTGACATTTTATCATCCATGCCCTATCCCTTGCTGTTTTGATTGCTTCGTTGGTTTCATTTCATCCCTCTGACAATTATCCTCACCCTCTTATCTGCTCGAATATTTTTTGCGGTAAGGTGGATTTGAACAAGAATTGTGGTAAACTTCAAAACCTACTTAGCTCCCATCAAGTTTTTCCCCATATTTTAGAATAACCCACCAGAAAAATAATGAGAACTCTAATTTTGGCATAATAATAATAATTTTTAACTTAATTTGTCTTAATAATCTTATTGTGAATATTTGAATATTATTAATTACCTACTAAACAAGAATTACGCTCATTTGCAGGAGATTTCATCGGAGTCCAAGGTCCTGTAGATATTGAGCGATTAAAATTTGATGATGGATTAATTTTACTAAAACAAAATATAGTTTCAAAAAATAATGTATAATTTATTTGCTTTAATATAAATACATACATAATTTGATTCTTTCGATATGATGTATTTGATGAAAAAGATGAATTCGAGACATTTTTTAATTTTGGATTTATTGAAGGTGTTCTAAAAATAAAGTAATAAATATTTTAAAAAATAAACTTATAATACTAAATAATTACATTTCAATTTCTTTTGAAATCGAAGTACAAAATGTGGAATTTTTATTTGAAGGGGATCGAAAAACTTGAGCAGATTTAATATGAGTATGAGGATTACTAAAAAGAGTCATATTACTATTATTATTATTATTATTGAATGAGGATGAAAAAAGTTGTGTAATTAATGATTTATTGAAAAATTTTTCAGAAAAATTAGTCTTTAAATGACTTTGATCTCTTTGGAAACTAGAATTATTTAAAGAAGGCAAAGAACTTGGATAATTTGAGGTGAGTGTATCAAATGGTCTCTTCTCTTGCGTCATATTATTGAGAGTCGATAAATTTAAAACTGAATCTTCTTTAGAATTATTAAAAAAATTTGTTTTATTTGTAACTCTTTTATTAGAAAATAGTTTTCCTTTTATTAAATCATTTGAATTTATTAGGTTATGATTTTCATTTTTAGAAATTCTATCTTCTTCACCAACAATTTCAGATTGAAAGATAATATTTAAAGGTTCTCTAACGAAATCACAATGTAAAAAATTTTTATCTGAAAAAAAGCAAATAAAGTTTAATTAATATTAAGCCTTTTATTACCAAAATCATTTTTTGACTCAGATTTGTCTCATTTTCACAAATAAAGATTCATCTACATCAGTTCTTTTAACATCGTGACTAAATTATTTTCGTGCTACCCCTTCTCTAAACATGCAGTTCGCAAAAGGATTCGTATTGAAAAAAAATACTTTCAATGGTTGTTTTCATGTATCTTCATATGTTGGATATTTTTTTTTTGTTTATACGATATATCATGAACCGAGTACTAATGTGGTATCCTACCACCACTAGTGTATCTAAAGGGAGGCAGCAATTTTGATTAATACTCATAAAAATAATTATTAAAGAGAGAACCAAAACCAGGTAGGCAGGGGATAATCTAATGAACACTTAGGGGGGGACCAAACCCAACTACTAGGTACACAACTGCATAAAATATAAATTTTTGTAAACATATAATTTTAATATTTCATTTAGAGTTTCACATCTCGTACATGATTACACCCACAATAAACTGGACTTCTTATCCCAATCTTCATTACCCACAAGCGTCAGACTATGCGCGGGGCTGACGATAATTCCTCTTTTCCTCAGATGCATCTATTTTTACTTTCTCTTACCTATATATATGAAATATATAGTGAGAAAGTATTGCTATCGCAAAAATTTTTTTCAACGATTTCAACGGAAATACACGTTTTGAGGTCCCCTGAGTCTAAAAAAGGATCCCGCAAAATGGTGTGTATATGTGTGTCTGTGAATAAGATATCTCAAAGAAAAAACGTACGAGGCTGAAATTTTATATTTAAGCTAGATATTATCGTCGCAAACACCTCAGGCTTTTCAATATAATCGGTCAGAGTTCTAGAACTTTACTTATGTATTTTTTTTTCGATTTTCTCAAAATTCGCTGTAACTTGATTAAAATTCATAAATTAATTATTTATTAGATTATCTTTGAAATGTATTTAACCTTAACACCCCCCTACGCCTCAAATTGTTTGAGGTTAACTTTACTGATGCACTCATTTTAGTTTTTGTTTTTTTTTTATTTTCTCTTAAACTACTCTAACAATATTGAATAAATTGGCTGTACATATAATAAATTAGATAATCTTTGAGATGTATTAATTATTTTCCCCTTCAAAATAGAGTCAGGCCCGAATTTTGAATTTTAAATATCCCATAGAAAAAATAGGGAGTCTGTTGCCATTGTAACAAAATATAAATATTTTTAGTTTCTATGTTCAATTTCATTTGGTATCCAATTGATTTAAATAAATATGCCTGGATAATACGTATCGTTATTAAAATAAATTTGTAATTGTTTAATGTTTATATGGCCTTAGATGCCGAAGAAACTTAAAATAATTCCTTAAATAATATATTAATATATAATTAATATTACTAAACGAAATTTAATTGTCAATTTAATTAATTTAATTTTTTTATAATATTGATAACTGATTAATACAAACAATAAATCTCTAAAAATGAAAAGTAAATTAAAATTAAGTGAATTGGCTACCAAGGGGGTCCGACACAAAAAATCTGGTGTGACAGCACATAACACAATTTTGATATGTGGCTGTCTTTAAATTCCTGTCCTGTCCTAGATAAAGGAATATGATAAAGGAAATTGATTTTCTTGGAAATCGCCAAATTCCCCAGTAATGAATAAAATCAGGAAATGTAATGAATTTAAATATTTACCTAAAAGAATGAAATAAAAGTGCAAGATGAAACGAGAGTTGAAAAGAATATGCATACAGTTTTTTTTTTTTTTATTACATAGATAGTTATAATTTTGTTTTTTAGTCTTTTTTTAAATTTAAAATTCTAATATATTTACAATAGCCGTTATCTTGTCATATTTATTTAATCAAATATAGTGAGTTAAAAAAAATATTTATTTTTACCTTGAATCTTGGGTCTATCTTTTTTCTTTCTTAAAGCAACGAATGGCTTATCTCTTACAACATTCATTTTATACTTTTTTTTTAAATATAAAATAGTCAACAAGAGTTTAAAAATGCTTAACACAAAAAACCAAGTTAATAATCATCAAATAGTCAGATTGATAATTAAAATTCAAAGAATATACAAATATAAAATTAGAATTTTGAACATTTTTAAAATTTTGTGAAGTTGATTGCAATGTGAATTAATATCAGAACTGCCAATGTGAAAAAAATTTTCTGCTATACTTTTTGTTGAAAGACAAATTTAGTTTTATTTTACTAAAACTAAGTCATATCTTTAAGAAAATAGAAGCTCTTTTTCCTTAAAAAGATTATAGTTGAAACGTCCAATAACATGTTTTTTTCTTCCGGTTATAATTTTTTCATTTGACCTTTTTTAGATTTTTTTTAGAATAAAAAATATTCCAATTCCCACGAATTAATGGTCAAATAAAGTTATATTATTATATATTATATAAAATAAATAAAGGAAGATATTTTACAAGTTTTTTCCATTTTGCTTTAAAAATTCTAAATGAATGAACAGTATCAAAACGTTGGCAACTCTGTTTAGAAATTTGATTTTTCGATTTTCTTAAAATTTCCTCTAACGTTTGTGATTAAAATTCATAGATCACTTACTTATTAGATGAACTTTGAAATGGCTGGCGGGTCTGAGCGTAGAGAAGAACAACAGCCACCAAGATCAGATGGGCGCCCCGAGGAACAAGGCTGTTGAACGCCCACAGGAAGACATCGATACTGATTTTTCATCAAATATTGTATATAATATAGTCATAAAGACACCAGCAGTCATAAATGACATTAAATTAAATAAAAAAAAAAAAAAACTTTGAAATGTATTTACCGCCCTGTCTGGAGCCCTCTTATGTAGTGTTTTATCGTTTGGGTAAACGGCAGAAGTAACCACTCTTTAAAGAGATGAATCAGAGAAAGGCCACTTAGGGACTGTTGAGATCTTGTCATATACTGTATACTATATATATAGGTAAGAGAAAATAAATACCTTTTGACTATAAGGCTCTCGCCCCATTCTGTGGCCGAGAGATTTTTTTATTTTTTATTTTTGTCTTTTCAGCATCTCAGGCCATATAGACTTTAACCAATATACAATAAGTTATATATTATTTACTAAACATGTAATCCAGGCATATTTATTTATATCAATTGGTATCCATTTGATATAAATATTTATCGGAACCCACACTCACCAATTGATATAAATAAATATAACTGCCTAATGCTTCAGTAAATAATAATTAAGATTATTAAAAATAAACCATTATATGGACTATGATGTAGAGAAGACTAAAAAAAAATATCTCTCTACTACTATTATAATTTGTTAGTAAATTCTGTCCGTAAAGTTGACTGCTTGGCTTGTTAAATTTTGTTTTCCTTTGTAGGCGGATGTATAATGATTAGAAAATTTTAAATTAGTAATATATTAAATAAGTAGTGAATCAAAATATTGCTGCAGTCTTTCATTTAAAATAGGTTCTCCACCCCTAGCCTAATCCATGGCAACCCCTTAAGAAAATCAATTTAATATAAATAAATAGACTATTAAATTAAAATTGATAATCAAATTAATGGAGAAGATTAAAATTAAAAATTTTTGAATTTTATTATTGAAATATTTGACAAATAGAAAATCCAACAAGTGCATTTAATTAATTAATTTTGGAAACAATTCAAATATAAAAAAATATTGATTCAAGAACTTTACTAATAGAATTTTATATTCTCTTTAATGTTATTAACCTAATTGCTTGTCAAAATTATAAACGGAAGGGTGGAGCTCTATCATATTCGATTAAAAAACCATGTGCAAATCAAATATTTTTTTAAATCTATTTATTCAGATTTGTTTTTTTTTTATGACGCATTCTCATTCAAGATAATTAAATTTTGATCATTTAAAATATAATCAAATTAAATTTTAATCTATTTTACCCGCACTATGATTTGAAACTATATATCACTTTAAGGGAAAATTTAGTAATAGTCAAAAATTTGACCCCTTTATCAATCTTCATGTTTCATATTCCTAGAACTCCAATAATACAAAAATTTAATTTTAAAGTATATGGGTATTGAATAATTTTAATTTTAGGGGCAGATTTTTCTTTCCAAAAGCCTGCCTGAGAGTGAGATAAACTCCCACTATCCTAGGCCAGAAATGAACTTTAGCATTGTTTGATAGATAATCTTTTGCGACTAGTCGGACGCAAATCCTAGTTTTGTTGCAATTACAGTCTCTAATCCATAGAGTATTGGTTACCCAATCACTTCTAATGCATGTGTATGTAAGATTTTTTTAGGCTTATTTCTCTGGAATCCTTGAAATAAAATGAAATCTGATTCTTATATGAGAATGTATTTGAAGATTCTCATTTCTTTTGGGGAAGAGAAATAAAGTGAGAAAATGTTTGAGAATCTTGGATATCTCATGAACATTATTTATCAGTTTTTGAAACTTTGAGAATTTTTATATAGAGTAGAAGGAAATTATTCATAAAAATAAACTTTCAAATAAATTTTTCATTATTTTTGCTAATCTATTCTGAAACCCTTGATCAGAAATATGAAACATTACGTAATTAAAGACCTAGGAGAAGGATTGAAAGTTTTAAGATTTGGATTTGCTCATTCCTAGAACGGAGAAAATAACTGCTTGGACTTTCGCCTTTTTTCTTTCTTCTAATTAAGATTTGAATTTCCTAACGATATATTGATATTAGAATTCTAATAAAAATTATTAATGGTACTAGCGATTAAATCAACTACACTCTCACCTTTCATTAAAAGATAATAGCTGCAAAGCTCGCCTTTGACCTCTCTTCTGTAGAAACATTTTGCCTATCTAAAATTAAGGATTCGACACTAATTTCGATCATTGTGGATATTTTATTTTTCATCTTTGCCACTCCCCATACCGATGGAGCTGAACGATTTAAACAGTATTGGGAGTATCACTCTTCATCTCAGCGACCCCGAAAACTAGATTCGACACAACTCGGTTGTTTTTGATTATTTTTTCATATCCCCCCTTCCCACCCCCCACTCTGAGGAAATGCTACCTCGAAAGTATTTTTTTCCAGATTGCAAGTCCTATGTCTTGGTGATGACTGATTGAAATTGCTCCAAGTGTTCCAGAGTTATGCTGGACACTTTCTTACCTATAGATGAAATAATAATAAATAAATAAATAATTTTATTTACGACCTACTTAGAGGCACAAGTGGCTAGGTCCAATCAAACACAAATACAGATTTATACCGGTAAATTACATAACACAAAACAACATACAATGAACAAAAATACAAAAAAATCTAGAAAAAAAAAATAAAAATGTATGCTCATTAATAAATAATATGTTCATACATTTCATCGAAAGAAAAAGATAAAAACATGATTAAACATTGGGCTCAATAACTCGTGATCAGGAGTAAAAGATGCATTAGCCGACATTCGCCTTAAGCTGTTAAGGAAAACCTGGCCAAAATCTTAACAAGGATGGTTCGACCTCAATCTACCTAAGCTAATCTATGCTCTTGAGAACTAAATAAAATTTTTATACAACTCTAGTACTTGACAAAATTTATAATAGATTTAATCATAGGGGACAGAAGACTATAATTATAATCCTAAGTAGTGACAGACAGACCGTTTCACAAATCAATACCAGACGAATCCAAACCTCTATTTTTTAAAAATCTTGGCTTATGAATTTTCTTCCTATTATCTACCCTACCTAAATAATTTTGCTCCTGAAACCTACGTGATATTTCCCAACTCCTAAAACCTTGATACACCTTAAACAGCACTTTCAATTTAGAGAGAAAGTATTGCGATCGCAAAAAAAAATTTCGAGATTTATATATATATATAGATAACATTTTTATTGCATAGAATTATTAACATTGGTTGGAATTTGGTTTATATCCATGGTATGTGCCCTAAGGTTCTTAAGATGGTAGATCATATTTTATCTATAGATAAAAGGTTAATATAATGTTGCGTCTCATAGCGGTCCGCCAAAAGAAAAGGTCAGGAACCGCTAATCTAGAGCAAAAGCAAATTTTTCCAATTCTTCCTAATCTTGTATTATTTTACCAAGCATCCCAGCTGTTAACACAGGTTCTAGAATCAAAATGAAAAAAATATGAAATAAAAACTTAGACCATGGAAGACCGATTCAAATTATATTTTACTTCATATTTATGATTCTATGCAAAGTGCAAAATTTCCTCTTTGAATCCAGAAGCTGAAATATCAACAGATAATAAAAAATTATTATTTTCAAAGTTTTTATATTTTCCTTTTCTTTTATTTATAAACATTTATTTTCTTGCTAATTTTTATTTACACAACCAGTTCACTTTCTAGTGACAACATTTTAAATTGAGTGATCCACCCCTGTTCTATACACATTTAAAAATAAAGACTTGTACATTCACGCCCAGTTTCATAACATAACAACATAGTCTCTTTATACTATATTAACATTTTATCTGTAATTAAAATATGATCTACAATCTAAAATTAAGTGTAAAGGACACTGCTGGTTTAAGGCAAGGGGAAAGTGGTCAGAGTTGGGGGATCTGGGCCAAGAGACAAGCAGATTGTTGAGATTTACCTTTGAAAAGAACCAGAAAAAAAAGATCAAACAAAATAATATAATAACTATCTTAAATAATCTCCGAAAAATCCCAAATTACAAAAGACGGAAGTTCCATGCTAGCTAGGCTGATGAAGTGTAGCACTAGAGTCATGTAACAAAATAAAAAATTATTAATTTGTTTAAAATTTCTATATGAAAAAATTTAATTTAATTTAATTAATAGCATTTGCTAAATCAGATCAGCCCAGACTCCCTTCTTTTTACTTTCTCTTACCTATAATGTGATATATACTATAGAGAAAGTATTGCGATCGCAAAAAAAAATCGATGTCGACATTTTAATGGAAATACACTTTCTGAGGTCTACCGAGTCTCCCAAAATGATCAGTTTGTCTATCTCTCTACCTGTGTATGCATGTGAACAAGATTTCTCCAAAACAAAAAAACCTTCGAGGTTGAAATTTTATATTTAAGCGAGATATATGCCCATGTCGCTTGCACCTCGAAACTTTTGAATAAAATCGGCTAACGAGTGCCAGTACTTTATTGATATTTTTGTACTTTCTCAAAATTCGCTCTAACGATTTTGATTAAAATTCATAAAATAATTATTTATTTGGTGATCTTTGAAATGTCCTATCCTTCCAAAATTGTTTGGGGCCCAATTTACTTTTTCGTTTTAAGGATTTTTGTGATTTTCTCAAAAGAAATCGATTAAATTGGCTATACATTGAACGGCTACCTAGAACGGAACCGACTGAAAAATTCTGGTGTGACACAGCACTCTGCTTATGCAAGAGAAAATTGTGTGATGTGCGATTAGTCACACCAGCCCAAAAAGTGATTCAAAACTAATCGACTACTAGATTTATTCAATTGAATAAATCATGCTGAAAAAAAAAGTTTTTATTTAATTAATTAAAGTAATAATATATTTAAATTTTTCCTGAAAACCACACCCTTCTATCTCCATTACTTAGTAATCTCATTTTTTCATTTTTAATTCATGTCATTTTATGCAAAAACATTTACTTAAAATCTAATAAAAAGATTTTTTTTTAAGAGAATTTTTCATTTTTAACTTCTCTTATTCAATAAAACGAAATATTTATTGCCCTCATGTCTAGGACTGTTGTAAGGTCATCCCGGCTCTAGGGATAAATCCTCTATTTAATAATTTATTTTAATCCTTATACCATACTACTACTGATACTGATATTTAATGCCAGTACTTTATTGATATTTTTTGTACTTTCTCAAAATTCGCTTTAACGATTTTGATTAAAATTCATAAAATAATTATTTATTTGATGATTTTTGAAATGTCCTTATCCTCCCAAAATTGTTTGGGGGTCATTTTATGCAAAAACATTTACTTAAAATCTAATAAAAAGATTTTTTTTAAGAGAATTTTTTATTTTTAACTTCTCTTATTCAGTAAAACGAAATATTTATTGCCCTCATGTATTGTTGATAATCTTCTTGGGCTCCGGGACTAAGGCCCTTTCTGTCTTCTCTCTTTCAGTTTTTTCAAATTTCTAATGAAAATATTTTATCAAAAATTATGTTTTGAGAAATTTGACTTTCTCTATTTTTGGGTTTAAAAATGTAGGTGTTAAAGTTATTAGAAATTCATTTTATGATCGATAGGAATATTCCTATTTCCTCCTATATTGATTGACAACATCAACATGTTCAACTGACCAGTGAAAAGGGTGTAATAGGAGTGACAATCGCAGTTGTATTAGGATCCGCGCAGAGGCGCTGCGCTGTGCTTGAGCGCATCCATCCATCTTTCCTCCTAATACTCTCAGAGTGTGAGTCAAGAGTCGCAAGTTGGGAGTTGGGAGTCGCGCGCCTTATGACAGGCTTCGTGTAGATTTTGTGATACTCAGACACCCCCAACCCTGGTCTCATCATCATGACTATCAACACCTTAATAGGGGCTTTTTGCCTTTGTCTATTGCTCTCTCCATATATATCGTCAGGATATAATTCCACAGATTTAAATAATGTAACAATCAAAGCCCAAAGATGTTTTTGTGACGATCCCGCAGAGGTATACATTTTCAAGGATCAGAAAGATGTACGTAGAAAATTAACTTTTTTTAATACCTCATATTCATACGTTTATCATTATAAAAAAATTCTTAAATGATTTAATTCAAATTAAATATAAATTGATAAGATATATAAATAATCTTTTTATTTTTTTAAAATTCCAATGGCTCCGTGGAATAGTGGTAAAAATTTATTGAACAATGTCATCATTTTCGACTATGAATCTGGAAATCCTGGGTCGATCCCCAACCTTAATTGCAAAATATGTGCTTATTAATTAAATAAAAAGTTGCCAATTTATATATAAATCTATGTGTATATTATAATCTTCTTAATTGAAAAAAAATTTTAATCTAGGATATAAGGATATAGGTGGTGCCTATGAATCGACTTTATTTGTTCGTTTCCTATCAGATGATAAAATTGGAATAAATATACACATGGCCCAACAGAGTAAATAATCTTTTAAATTAATGTGGTATTCTCACTCAAGAATTTAAAACCATTGACTAAATTAATGGAATGGCCTCTAGTTTAAAATATATTATATCCCGATTAAACGAACCCAGGGGCTAATTAACGGCTTGAAGATCAACGCAATCGCTCCCAACAAAAAAACCAAGGCAAAATGCCTCATAAAGTAGGAAACATCTTTAATAAAAAGATAAATATTTCTGAGAGGAGAGCCCTCTTCTCAGTATTATGGCTCTAATTTTGATCGAAGTTATTATTTTTATTAAAATGATTAATTAAAATTTGTTACCCAGGGATGAAATGAATGGTGTGTATATGGTCATATGCAGACTGTCCCACAATGGACGTTACTATGTACATCGGCCATACTGGCCGTAAGGTTGCTCAGATATACGAGGGTGGTCTGAAAAGTGAGGTAACTAACATAGAAGAAGATTGTTTTTTCGAGTTTTTTAACTTTACTTTTCGACAGTCTCCTTACACTTGTTCCAACGATATTCAAGTCGCTTAATCCCATCACTACGAATCAAATACATCAAAATAATCGTTTGTTTCTGTAATCATTTCTTCATTTGATGAAAATCTTTTACCACCAAGCCAATTTTTAATGTTCGAAAACAAGAAAAAGTCGAACGGAGCTAAATCTGGTCTGTAAGAGGCATGAGAAAGAATTTCGAATTCATCTAATTGCCGATGAGTGAGCCGGTGCATTATCGTGATTGAACAATATTTTTTCTCTAGCCAAATGCGGTCGTTTTTCCTTTAATATTTTATTCAGGTTTGGTCCAATAGTGACGCGTAGTACTCTTCTGTGATTGTTTTGCCTTTCTGGAGATAATCTATAAAGATTGAGCATCCCAAAACACAGTGGCTTCCACTTTTGCCTTCTTCGGTGTCCTGCAACCGGCTTCTATCCATTATTTTGATTGAATTTTTGTTTCGGGTGTATCCAAGATACGTCAACAGCAATAAATCCACGCAAAAATTCAGTGCGATTATGCTTAAAAAGACTCAAACAGTACTCAGAAGGGATTACACAAATTCGTTTCTGGTCCTCAGTTAGCAAACGCGGCACACATTTTGCTGACAGTTTTCTCATATCCAAGTGTTCATATAAGATAAGACCAACACGTTCTTTTGATATGCCAATAGTGTCGGCTATCACACGCACCTTCAATCGGCGATCGTTTAAAACGAGATCTCTGCCATCTCTGTTTACTTACCTCACTTTTCAGACCCTCCTCGAATGATCACGCTTATAGCGTTAAAAATAATAAAAAATCAACAGTATTAAACAAACGTTCTCTTGAACGTATCCATGCGTTTGATTTCGGGGAGATTAGGATTTTGGCAAGAGATGAAAATATAGAAAAGAGACTAACAATAGAAAAAATTTTTATTAAACTATAAAGATTACAATGTTAAACGCCCGATTTCCCTCTCCCCCCTCCCCCCTTACTCATTTGTCGACCTTTTTAATGAATTTTTTGATTTTATAAATATAACTTAACAATTTTTTATTTTGTTTATAAAATCTTTTAATAATAATTTTTTTATTTATGGATACAATTTATAGAAAAAAATAATGATTTAATATTTTTATTAAAGATATAAAATAAAGATAAAAATAAATATTAATTCCAGATTATCAATAAAAATAAAAATAATAAATTTATAAATAACAGAGTTAATAGATTAGTATTTAATATTGATGAATTTTAACATATGAAATTTGTATAGCAAAATAATAATCATTAATATAATATACTCGCATGTCACCACACGATACTCACTCTATAAGAAATAAAATATATGTATATATACATTGTTATATTATGACAACTTTGGGCCTGACCATAAGAAGCCAATAGTAAGAACTCATCCTATAAATATAATTAGTATTATTATACCATATAATGTATGTACATTTATAGTGACTGGAGATGGACGAATAAAATTTCCCCGAAACTCCTTTACAGGCATGCAGCCACTACATCATTATAGACAAAGTGATACAAAATTTTTGCCTCATACTTAATATAGATTTTAGCATTGATTATAATAAAATTATTTTTTTATTAATTTTTAGGTAAAAAGACAATGCGTGAAAACGGATTTTTCTTTATTGGACATAGTCAATGTTCCGCCATTTGGAACTTTTGAAATTTCACCAATAATCTTTGACAAATGTCAAATATTTCCTATTGATATAAAGGAGGATATTTCTTTCGTAAGAAATTACACCGCTCTCACAATTGGTTCAACTAAAATTGAAAGACCATTTTGTATTGAACGAATACAAAGTTTCACAAATGACATGAATTTATTCTCTTGTTTCGTCGATGAAGACATTGGCACAACTGAATCAGACAAGTATGTTTTTATAGTCTACGCAGCTGGTATGCTGTTTTCGTTGCCATGTCTCATCTTTACATTCCTGATATATGCTCTGATCCCTGAACTACGCAATCTCCACGGCAAGGTGCTCATGTCGCATGTCGCTTGCATGATCGTCGCCTTCGTCTTTCTCGCCCTTGTGCAACTCCATCAAGATGTTGATGAATGTGTCTGCCTATTTTCAGGTAAATCTAATAAATAATTTACTTTTTATTAAAAAATATTTTAATTACAGTATAGTGTTAGTTGGAGGTGAATTTGTATCTTATATTTACACAGGTTAGGCACAGCAAATAATTATAATAATTATCTTTGAGCAATTAATAATGTTGGTCAGTAGGCGTGCATTTCGCCATAAAAAATATATTATACCTATATATACACATTGTTCCATTAACATTTGCGATCATCTTTGGGGATAAATTCGACCATCCAATTAAAAAATGAACTAATAAACCTGGCAGAGACTCTATTAAAGGTGGGGGAGGCTCTCTAAAGATTTCGAAAAAAAATTAAATTTAAATAAAATAAAAAGAATTTTTTTTAGAAAATTAATAAAAAAATTAATTAGTTATCTAAAATATAGAGTTATATTTTGTTCTAGACGACATAGGGGTTGATTAATTCAATCTATAAAAAATTTGTTTTCACTATTTTGACTTCACTTGTGGTGCCCTAAAAACGCAAAACCTGTAGAAAATTATTAATTATATACATCGGACAAAACCTCTACCATTCACTAAGAAAGTTTGAATCGCCCACTAGTGGGCGGTAGGAACCAGGTTGACTACCCCTTTAAATGTTCAGAATATTTTTTTCTGAAAAATGAAATTGTATATTTGCATAAATTAATATTGAATAATTCATTATAAAAATTAAAATAATTTTTTTAGAAAATTTATTTAATTCTTAGTCTAAGTTTATTATATTAATAATAGAATGAGGCGCCCGTGAACTTTTTAAAAGTTTGAGAATCACAAGCTATAGAAATAGCCTCAATTAGAAAACTATTTAAAAAAGTTATTTATAATATATTTATTAAATTAATTCTACATCCGATTTTATTATCAGAAAAGGTTATATAAAAAATAAAAAAAGGCTTCTATAAAAAATGTATTAACTTTATAAGTTCCTCTGGACCACAATCAAATTTCCCGACCACATCGGGCAAGGAAATTCCATAGAATCTGAGTCTGTCCAGAGTTCTACACTTCCTATGATTTTATCAAATTGCCTTGCGTTTTGTCAAAAGTTAAACTACTAATAGTACTGTTTCCAGTATTGGGAAAATTATTTTTTACTTACTCTACTAAATACCATTACAACAGATGAGGATTCGGCGGTAGAATTAAGTAGAAAAAATAAAACCTTTTTTTCTATTAATGATAAAAAAAAAAACATAATATGTACTCAGATAAACATTATTCGGGAAAAGTAAATCTTTTCCAAATTTATCTTTCGATGTTCAAAAAAATATATTTAAACAGTTTTATAATGATTCTAAAATAAAATTCTGCTAAGTTGTTCGATAAAGTGCTTCTTCTAAAAGAATATTGACGTTCTGAGATCTAAGATTTTTTTCCTTTTTTATTTTTTAAATTATTTTTTTTAAATTTTATCTATTTTCGAAAATTATATAGGCCGCTTTAGAAAGAGAGAGAGTGAGGTGGTCTCTCAAACAACTTATATGATTTTCAAAAATGGACAAAATTTAAAAAATATAAGTAAGAGAAAGTAAAATTAAATAAAAATAGAAAAAGGAAAAAAAATCTTAGATTTTAGAACGGCAAAACTCATTGAGAAGAAGCATACTTTATTGAACATATTAGCAAAATTTTATTTTAGAATCATTATAAAACTGTTTAAATATATTTTGTTGAACATCGAAAAAGAAATTTAGAAAAGATTTACCTTTCCCAATAACGTTTATCTGAGTATATATATAATGCCTACAGAGAACACAAATCAAACCAATTATGTAACAACAATTGACAATTATTTTTTATCCCATGTCCTAATTAAGGCCAGAATACAATCCGAAACATGACGACAAATATGTTAACAAATGGAAAGCAAAGTTTTTTTCTATAATTATTAGTAAAAAACTGATTCCTTTTATCTAAGGATGCCGATTCGT
>JAAAKE020079624.1:8575-24682 GCA_010014785.2 Anisolabis maritima | reverse complement strand
TTTTTTTTTTTTTTTTTTTTTTATTTTCTCAAAATTCCCTTTAACGATTTATCCCCCCAAAATTGTTTTTGGCTCATTTTGCTCTTATACTTTTGTAGTTTTTTTGTAATTTTCTTTTAAACTATTCAAACGATTATGATTATATTGACTGTACATATAATTAATTAGATACATTAGACTAAATTAGAAAGATCTTTAATCGTATAATCATTTTCCACCTCAAAAACTTTTTGAATC
Organism: Anisolabis maritima; assembly: GCA_010014785.2. Taxonomy (NCBI): domain Eukaryota; kingdom Metazoa; phylum Arthropoda; class Insecta; order Dermaptera; family Anisolabididae; genus Anisolabis; species Anisolabis maritima. Next base: position 24,445 of record JAAAKE020079624.1, on the reverse strand, counting down.
TTAAAAGATTCTCGAACTCTTTATAAGGACTTAAGTATAGTAATTTTTTTTAACTCTTTCGGCATTAGACTCTATCTTTATTTATTTATATTAATTGGTAGTCAATATAATATAAATACATTTTTGTCTCATAGAACGAGTAGCTAACTGACCTTGGGTACATGAAGCAAGACCTCTACCTCTGTACCAAGGGACAGGGCAATTTTTGTTTGATATTCAACGAAACTTAATTACCAATTTAATTAATTTAACTTAATTTTTTATAATATTGATATATAATTGATTAATTCACACAAACAAAAAATCTGGTGTCCAGCACATAAAACAATTTTCCTTACCTTATCTAAGAGTTGTGTGCCGCACCAGATTTTAATATATTTTTTACTGCATATTTTCATTATTATTAAATATTAATTAAACATGACGAATTGTTTTATAGGTATATGGTTTTGGATTTCCTCCAACCCTCGGTATCCCTTTCAGCATTTGACATCAGATATTAAACCTCAAAGCCATATAGAGAAGACAAAGGAGCCGAATGGGTTGACCAGGTTAATTAAATCAATTGGCCCACTATTCACATGGGTACTTATGCATAGAGCATAAGTCACACGGGGTAATTAGCTGCTACTTAAGAGAAAAAGATTTCACTTGATAATTCTAAAAATATATTCATCCTTATTTTTATTATTATATTTAATTGTTTATTCGTATGATTAATTATGTCAAAAGGATTTGGAATTTAATTTAAAATGAGACGAAATGGCTTTATCGATTTTAGATAAATTCCCATAAACTTTCCAGAGAAAAAATTTCACGTTCTTTTTTAATATTTAATCAAAATTTATTTATTTTTTTAAATCATTTTTATTCATAATAAAATAATTTATTTTGGCTTTTATTTTACAGGCTCTCAAATTTTTTCTCTAAAAAGCTTTTTCTTGGTCTTTTTTAAAAGGAATCAGACTAGACATTTACTTATTTATTTACTTATTTTGTTCGTTAAAGCAAATACCAATAAACTGTCTCTATAGTTCATGCTGTTGATCATATGCTGTTTTGGCTGCCCGATTCCTGATTTCCGTGAATTCAGTTAATAATAATAATAATAATAATAATAATAATAAAGTGTCAGCCTATATAAAAAATAATAAAAAATTCTGTTGTAAATTTATAATTTATTTTGAAATTAAAATTTAAAGAAATTCAAAAAGTGCCCTTAACCACTTTGGCTTGTGAGTGGATTAAAAAAAAATTTGTTCATTCTCTCTTTAATTCTTCTTTTTTTTTTTTTTTTGGCTCGCAGTTGGCTTTAAAAATTAAGTGGCATTAATTAACTCGTGTAACTCGTGGTTGCCTCTAAGAAACCAATCTCATCTATTGAATATTTGTAGTATGTAAAATTTTGGTTTCAATTTTCTTCATAATAAATAACATCTAAAAACTCTATTTAAAATATTCTAAATTATTTTATAGAATCTTTTTTTTTTTTTAAATTTATTAAATTTAATAATGGTATATATTTAAATTTGAAAATGTACCAAATAAATATGATGAAGAACAAATAAAAGGGTAAATTTTTGGCAAAAGTATATTGCAGGTCATTATTGCCGGATATTTCGGCTCTCCATCAGCGCTTAAAAGAATAAGAAGAGTCAGTGAGAAAAATGGAAACGGACCTTGTAATTCACACAATTTGATTTCAAAAATTTCAAAATTTTTTATTTTGAAGAAAACATATTTAAAAAATAACTTAAAAGATCTTGTTATATCCAAAAGAATATAAATTGTGCGGTTAACTTCAGAGGAAACACAAAAAACTTAGCTTGCATTAAATTATTAATAAATTTAAATTTATTTAATATTAAAATCAATAGAAAATAAATTTCTTTCAAATAAGCAATTCCTCCTCTTCTTTAATTAATCCCCAGCTTATGACACTTAATAAGTTTAATAAGTAAATAAACATGATTTAAAATAAATCGGGAGTGGCCTCCCCTCGACTTTTCGTATCCACATATTGGTAAGTTAGCACGATTTTCAGAAAAACCTTCCAGGTAAAGAACAACTCCCGGTTGTCGAAGTGGTCCAAATTTTAATAGCGGTCTCTGATTGTGATATAAAGTGATACTCGTCTCACTGAAAGTTATTATGTTAAAGCGTGCTCGAGTTGTGTGAACGAACATACACACAGAAATAATTCGAAAAAATGGTATTTTCGGACTCAGGAAGTTCCAAAAAATAAGGAACAACCAAAATCTCGAGATCTAATTTTATTACGATTACAATACTTTCCCAATACTACGTATAGTAAAAAATCATTTGTTTTAAGTGACATATTGAAAAGAATTTGGTCATTTAAATTCTGAACGTTCTTTTCTTCATTACTTACACATGAGAGAGAAAGGCATTGTTGCATTGAACGAGATAAAATTTTCTTTTTTCCTCCAATACCAAACCAACAATTATATATATGAGCTAAGTAACAACAATTATTGTCAAAAAAAAAAAAAATTTTTTTCTTGTAAACTCACCGTAATAAAATTTTATTTTAGCCCTCTGATGAAGGAGAGTTGGATTGTTAACCTCCGCAATATCCGGCAATAATTACCTACTAATAAATATTTTTTGGCAAAAATTTAGCCTTTTATTATACCTTCATAATAATGGTACATATTCATTCTTTATAATTCTTTAAAAAAAAGTTCATATCTTAACTTTTCATTATTGGAAAAACTTTCAGCTTCATTCATCACTCCCTAATAAAATATTGTATATATAGATTTTTCCCTCTTTTCTTTTTAATCGCTCGCCTTTTTAATTTTGGCCTTCCATCGATGTTCAAAATAATTTTAATGAAATACCATTCCATCACACCCCATTATTTAAAACTCATTTAAATAATCTCAAACTGTATATTTTTTATCTCCTTTCTATGTATATATTATAAGTCCAGTTTTTTAATCAATTCTATTTTTTGTCTGGGGGAAATTTGGTTTTGTTCAGGTCATATGAAAAAGTTGCTTTGAAGATCAAACTATATTTCAAATAAAGATACAAGATTAAAGTAAAATGATTAAATTGAATATGAAACCTAGAGTTATAAAGAAATTCATTATCTGAAAAAGATCGTTCAAATTGATTGCCTTTTCTAAAGTATAAAATCTTTAAAAATGTATTCTCCATTATTTCACTTATTTCTTGTTTTAAAGGTTAAAAAGAGCTTATCGACAGGAATTTTTCTCATTTTTTATCCCCTTTCCAATCGTGTGATTAATTTGTATAGAAAAAAAAGTCTATAAGCCCTCATTTTCTGAATTTATTTTTTATCATAAATTTCAAATGTCATCCCACTCAAGAACGTAGCTAACAATAAGATATTTTTTAAGAGAACGTCAACAAAATTTTCATGATTTCATTTAATTAATTATGTTCGAAACAATATGGCTATCGTCTTGATTAGAGATTTCCATATGTTTGGGCTTAATTAGAATTTTCTTATGCACCATTTATGCTTGTAAATGAATAAATTCGCTAGACTAATTTTCTAGTTGAAAAATTGAACTTGTTTTATAAGCCTCTGAGGGAAGGTTTTACTTTTCTTTGACTTTAGCGTTTGAAGTAAGATGAAGGGGGAGAGCGAAAGTGATTTTATTTTATTTTTGGTGTTTGGGATCGAAATTGGGCTCTTGTCCTTGGATGCTGGTGAAGAGATGAGTGCAGGACATGGTGACACCCTAGGGGAGGTTTCGGTTGCATTCTGTGGTCAAGGCCAGGTTGGTCCGGGTTACCGCGCAGCCTCTATCGACCGACCGCGTCTGCTTCGGCAACGTTTCGGGGCGTCAGTCGCCCGCCGACAGCGCGCGCGCCGCCGTCGTCGACGTCGACGTCGTCTCTCAATAGAGGCCGCCGTCTCCACCCAGGTGAACACTCAGCTGATGACTCGCCCTGACCAACTCACGTGGTAGTTCACCTGACTTACGAGGTCCCTGACCATCGCACTAATTTCGCCTTCGATCTGACCCCAATTCGAACCCTGACCACTGAGAATGTCTTGATACTAGTACTAGGATCATCTCATATAATTATTTCACACTCTGGACAATTCAGCTCACCTGAGAGTCGAACATCTGACCTCATTTCAAACTCTAGCAATGGAACATATCATTAAAAAATTAAGATGATTTTTCGTCTCTTTAATAACCATCTCTTCTTATAGTTTAGTAACCTCACATTTTTCATCGTCTTTATTTCTAACCACCTCAACTCATATTTTAGGATACAGAGATTAGAGCCTTGTACGATCATAGGTAAATCCGTAGGCCCGTGACCAGGCCACGGGCAGGCACCACCGGGTTTTGAAAACCTTAAAAAATTACGTACGGGCGACTAATACAACCAAATAGCACGGGTACATGTAGGCAAATTAAATCGGGCGGGCACGGGCCTAAAAAAACATGAGGGGACCTCACCTCTAAAAAATAGATCTCGCAAAATGGTCCGTCTCTCTCTCTCTGTGTGTGTGTATGTGTATGTGTGAACAAGATTTTTCAAAAACGAAAAAACGGTTGCGACTCAATCTTTATTTTGAAGCAAGAAACCCTCGCCGCTTGCACCTCGAAGTTTTTGAATAAAATTGGCCAACGGATACTAGTACTTTACTGATGTACTTTTTTTTTACTTGTACTTGTTTTTACGATTTTCATTAAAATTCACTAAACAATTATCTATTAGATGCCCTTTGAAATGTATTAACCCTTATCTCTTCCAAAATTTGGGCCCCTCACTACTCTTACATGTTTTTAGGTTTTTTGTGATTTTCTCTTAAACTACTCTAAAAGTATTTATTAAATTAGTTGAATATTGAACGACTACCTTGGGAGCCCGACGCTAAAAATCTGATGTGACAGCATTTCACTCAGCTTAGAGAGGAGAAAGTTGGGTGATGTGCATTTAGTCACGCCAGATTATTTATTGATATTTTGAACATTATTTGGAGGATGCGGCATTTAATCCCCGAAACCTCCTCCCTTCCAATTGAAGTCACTTCTTGCCTTACTTGATCGTCCCCTCCCCTTCTCTCAATAAATAAATAAATAAAATAAAATGTGTTCTTCAGACTCTCTAATGATTTTATTCTCTGATCATCGCGCTACTTATTAGATAGATTATCTCATCTGACTTTTAATCCCATCCTAACTTCGTCTCTCCGACTATCAATCATTTTCTGACCACTTCTATATTTACTCATTAACACACACCTTCTTAACATTTTGATATTCTATCACAGCGGTTTCCAACTTGTGGTACCAGTACATGACAAACAAATAAATATAATAATTACGAAAAATATATTATATATAAAAAATAGTTTTTTTCCAACCTTTTTTAGCAATCTTGTCTAAACTTATACTTGAGGCCAAAAAGTTCCGGAATCCCTACTTTTTAACTCTGTCTTATTCATAATTGTTAAAAAATGCTTCGAATTCATTTTCTAATAATGGAACAAAAATATAAAAATTCGATTTTTTTTATACTCAACCAAAATTTTGCCGACTTATGATCTTTCCTGAGCAGTTTTACTTTTTCTTTTTACTTATATTCTTCTTCGTTTTCTTTTTTCCGTTGCCGTCACACTCGTAACACTCTGGACGTTTGCCCAACCTCACCCCTCTCCCCGTTAATGTCAGTGCTGTTAATTAGAAATGTGATAGTAGTTAATTTATTAAGCACTTTGTATTTTTTCTTTTTCTTTTCACTTAAATATATTTCCCTTTAATAAAAAATAAATAAAACCTTTAATTTTTATTCTCTTTTAAAACAATCGAATACAATTAGTAAGTGAAATTCAATTTATTTAACAATTCGTTTTTTTATTATTTCAACAAACTCTTGATTAAATCCTTTAAAACATTCTTAGGCAAAACAATTGACTTTAATGTTTGCAAAAGACTTTAGAGAGAATTTAATTAGATTAAAATAATAGTATCTCAACTATTTTTTTGTGCTATTTAATAAAATTTACCAATATTTAGAGCATTTTTTTTTGTTGATAATTTTTTATAATAATAAATAAATTGCCAATTTAATAATATAATCATATTTTTATGAATTGTTTTAAGACAAGGATCTGGAACTGACTCCTAGCTGAACGAAGTTTAGCTCTTTCATATACAATTAAAACCCTCATAATTAATACACACAACTAAAAATTATAAAATTTTTAACCAACATTAAAAATATAATTGAATATAGTTTCCTAAAAAAAAATTTTTAATTATTTTTTTTTTTTTTAATAAATTAGTCAAATATAAACCTGATAAGTAGACAAATTTTTTGAATACATTTATTTCATCACTTGTTCAATTGAAAAATATCAATTTATTTAGTTCATTTTTACTCTTTTCTTATTAAATTATGATTTAAAATCTCTTTGTAAATACTCGTGTTGCCGTTCGGCACAAGAAATTGATGTTCGCATCCCGGACAGGAGGGATTTTTCTTTAAATAAAAAAAATTAATGAGAACAAATCCTATGCCCTGGATTTGAATTTTGAATCCCACCTCAAGTAACTTTACGAGTTTCTGTAATATCCCGTAAAGAAAGATTTTTTCTCAATTCACAAGTAGTAAGCTACCAGTGCTGAAAGAGCTCTTCCTCAAACTAGGACATCCTCCCTAGCATAGAATAATACGCTGGAAAGAAGGAACTGGGTTGAATTAGATATAGTAGTTAACTAGTTAGAAATTAATACAGGAGGAGGAGTGGGGTAATAAGTAATTTGTCGGGGCACCGATAAATGGCTACGGCCATAGGTCGGTTAGGCTTGAGGTTTGTGTCTCCGAGCGCCTCGGGTAAATAAACTGGGATCCCGGTAGGGACCTAAACGGTCCAATGAAATGAACTCGATTTTCCTATAATTGATTCCTTAACAACTTAATAATTTCAGATTTTATGAATAGCCTCAAAATTTCAATAGCCATTTAATAATAAATTTTAATTAAAAAATATTGCTTTTTTTTTTTAAACATTGAATTTTTAATTGAATGGCATATTATTCACTGGACTTGAAAAATTGAATCGAAATTAATGAAAGGGACAAAAAAAATATTGTGTTCAGCCTCTCAAAACCCACTCTTTCCTCGAACAGTATTTTTTCATTTTGGAATTAATTGAGGTAATTAAAATAAGATTTAATTTATGTAGCTAACGTTTTAAGCGTCTGTCACACTCTTTTTCTGGGTTAATAAATACATAAAAAACAGGTGTGAGGTATCATTATTACACCATTGGTACATGTTTCTTTTGGCTCTTTATGTAGTTGGACAAACGAGCGATGGATAGTCGCCCGAAAAGTTGGCAATAAAATATAAATTTTTTATTTTAATCATCTGACTGCTCACCGGGACTCTCGCCTCCAGTAAATCCAAATAAAAATCTACAAAGAAATTTTTTTTTTTAATCAAATCGATTAATTTGGATACAGATCTTTTTATAGAAAATAGCAATTTAGTGTTGCTTTATCTTAAGGAAAATAAATTGTAATCTGTTCGAAGAGAGAGATATTTAGAAGGGTTAAATATGAAATTCATAATTCATATTCATTCATGCTTCCAAATGAATTTGCTTTTTCAAGTGTACTGATCCAAACAATTATTTTGTAAATAGTCTAATTTGTTTTGTCAACATATGAGACAAGGTACTAAGAAGGCGAAGTTCATGATCAGCCACCTTTGTAATTGTATCTTATAAAAGATGAAATGATTTTTGAATTTAAAACATACTTTGAAACCTCATTTCATGCTTTATTAAATCCATGACTTTAATTCATTTTAACCAAAATCTGAAAAACAAAAAAGTAAGTTCATTACCGCTCACTAATTATTTTAGAAAAAGAATAGTCATTAATTACTAATCATCATTTTTTTTTTTTTTTTTTACTAATTTATTATCATTTAAATTTTTTCTAAAGGGTTTCTTTTTTTAATTTTTCTATTCCCATGAGCTCTACAAAATATGAAATTTTTTTTTAAAGTAATTACAGAAATTCTAAGTAGACTAATAATATGTATATTTCTTCTTATTTTTCATAAAAATATGTTTGATATTATATTAAGATGTAAAGAATTTTTACCTAAATTAAATAATAATTTAAAATTTTTTTTTATTTTGAAATAGTAAACATTCCAAGCTCAATTCAAATAAACATCTAAGTTGGCTTCCGGCTTAGAGGAAATAAAAATCTAAGATAAAATTTCAAAATTACTATTTAGGAGGCTTCTAATGACGCCAGATTTAGTGTAAATGTAGTGAAATTTTTTATGACTGATCCACCTGAATTTAAATGAAACCCAAAGAATTTTCTCAGTCTATTAGGAAAGAAAAAGGCTAAAGTGATGTCTCTTTACAATTCTGATGATATTTTTCTCCAAACATGACCGATTCTTCTGCTTTCTTAGTTCCTTTATATTACACCTCAATAAGGCTTTATATTATACCTCAATAAGGCTCTTTTATATATATCAATCTAATCCTTATTTATTTTATACAAAGAGAACTTCAAACTCTTTTATCTCTTATGGATAGTATATATTAATATTTTTGAAGGAATTGTCTGAAATAATGATTGAATGTTTACCCCCTTATTTAAAATTGCTTTTTTTTTTTTACACAGAATGATGTATATAGGAAAGTTTTTAATAATAATAATTTTCAAAATGTAAAATAAACAATTTCTCTTTATTTATTTTAGCGATGAGAGCTTTGATTTTATTCATTTCTCTTTTGAAGGGCATTTATCATATAGAAAAAGTGATTTATATTATTATTCAGATTATATTTTAATGAAATTTTGTTATTATTAAATATACGAGAATTCATATCCAATTCATAGAATTTAATTTAGTCTTTATTATTATTTTTCCACGATTAAAGTAGAAAGCAGTCGATGTGCGATAGATAATGAAAATTTATTCAAATCATTAGTATTGTTTTTTAAATCCTCAATTAGTAGCTAGTTTCGGCAAGCTGATTTTATACAAACTCACTTGGCAACTTCAGCTAAAATAGAAGTAAATTTTAATCTCTATATTTTGGTCCAAAAATCTTTTTAGATGAGAAAAATGGATTTATATTATACTTCGAAAACAAGAGAAAAAAGGCCGTTTGGGAATTGACTTTCCGGAAGTTACAGGAAAACTCTTTCGTTGATTGGTCTATTTGAAAAAAGTCTAAAGACCCTTTAACTTTTGTCACTCTATTGAACTATAATGACTTTAAAAAGTTATTGGACATGAACTGACAAAAAAGTATACGATGGATTCAACTTCTAAGGCTCTAAATAAAAAATCATAATCATTATATCTTCAGTATAAAACCTTGGTGTTATGATTACATTATCACTTGATTTTGAAATTCTTACTTTCTCATTTACTTAGTTTAGGGAAAGTATGTAATAGTCCAAAAATTCGATCTCGAGATTTTGATTGTTCTTGACGTTTTGGACCTCCCAGAGTCCGAAAATACCATTTTTCGAATTATATCTGTGTGTCTCTTCGTCACCACGATAACTCGAACACGCTTTAAAGTAGATCAACCAAATTTTACATACGTACATTACATCAAAATGATAGATCTCTAACAACTTTTGACATATTTCCAGTAATCGAAATTGTTACTTTACATAAAATGCTTTTCTAAAAATCGTGATATCTCATGATTTCACTGAGACGAGCAAAACGTTGCATATATATTTTATATAAAAATCAGAGATTGCGATTAAAGACGGTTTTAGACCACTTCCGATAAGCGGAAATGGAACTTTACCTGAAACGTTTTTCTAAAATTCGTGGTAACTCACCTATATACGAGAAAGTTAAGGGAGTCTTTCTTTATTATCGGTTATTCGCCAAGATTTTGAAATTAATTATGCAGCAAAATAATTGTATTATACTTTGCACTCCGATAAATTTGAATGCATAGATACTTTATGCTTACTGCTTAAAATTTCCGTATAACAGACGAAATTCATTTTAATAATGAATGGGATGTGAAAAAGTTTTTGGTGATATATTCAAGAATCTAACCCAACCAAAGAATTTAGATGATAGAATAGATGTTGTTGAACTGATAGCCTCTTTAAAGACTAGTTTTTAAAATTTTGCCTTAACTTACAAAACAAAAAAAAATAAATAAATAAATAAAGGAATCGTCAAGGTTGAAAGCCTTTACTTGTAGTAAACTTTTGGTTTTAATTATATAGAAAGCTATATATAATTAAGACTTTTTCGATTTTCAAACTTTTCTTTTTTCTTCTTTCAATTTCGGCTGCTTATTTCTTTCATTAAAATTTCCGTCTATTCATTTATTATTAAAAAAAAAAAATAATGACTATCCTCAAGAGTCTCGGGATTTCAATTATCGTGGAATCAGGGCCCTTTTATTCTTTGGGCTAATAGGGTTATAGCCCTAGGGCTCTTTTCTCTCTCCACCTGTTATAGGGCGCCGATCAATAAATATAAACAATTAATATAAAATGTATAAAAATAATTTTATAAAAACACAATAGAAAAAATTAATTTCTTGTTTAATTAGAAAATGTATTATATCTATAGAAAATAAAAAATATAATACAAAAAATTATATTCTATTATAAATTTGCATTAAATAAAACAAATATTATGAGGGTTTAAAAATTTATAATAAAAATTATAATGTAAATATTAAAATCTATTTACGCCATTATGCCTACCCCTATAACTATAATACATATTAACAATCTAATCGAATAACAATTTGGTAATCATATTAAATTATTTTTAAAACTAAACGCTTAATGTTCCCGGGACGTCTGCATGTCTTAAGATGGCAATCCGTGGAATGTAATCAATTCTAAACTTTGCAAAAGATTAATACGATTAAATGCCTTTGAAAATATGATAAGAAGTGACAAACTTTTATCGAATGCTTTTTATTAAATTAATTTGCGTTCTGATAAAACTTTTGAAACAAATTTTTAATAATATAAAAAAGAAGTTTGATATCTACAAAATAACATGTTTTCAAAATCACTCACTTAAGTAATTTAAATAACTTATTAAATAAAAAAATGATTCATTGATGAACTAGAAATATTTTTCTATAGGAAGTCTTTTAATAAAGAAGATATTCATTCCTTTACGGAAATAAATAAGCAACACTTTTCCGCTTTAGAAAAGTATAAACCCCCATATAACTGGTTATTTTAGATTCCTAAAAAATGCCAAATCCGTGTTACACGAAATAAAAAACCATTAATATATAGTACAAATAAGATGATTAAAAAATTATATAATTAAAAGTATTTTTTTTTAAGTAATTTTTACCAAAAATGTGAAATATTAATATGTACATATTAAATGATGTTTTGCAAATTTTTTTTGCACGCAAATTAAACGCAACCCTTTCTTATTTATAACGAGTTAATTTTGATTTAACCCGTTATAAACAATTTGAAAATTGCACTTTATAAAATAACACCATTTCGATTAGCACGATGTTCCACTAGGATTAATTAAACGCGATTACCGGCTTTTGCTGTATACATATCAATATTTTGGTAAAAATTACTTTAATAAAAATACTTGTTATAATTATAATATGTAATATGTTATTTTCTAATTTTTATATAGAATGTTAGTTATAGATAGATAGATAGAAACTTTATTCCACTAGATGTTATAAAGGCGTATTTGTGATATTTCAAAAATTTTGCTTCATTTAATTTTTACTGAAATGCATTCCTGATTATGTTCTGTGATGTTAAGGGATTTCTCTAATTCTCAAACCGTGTTGTATGAGGGTTTTTCCCAATTCACGAACCGTATTTTAGAAGTGCCGTGTTGAACGGGGTTACATGTATTTCTGTATATGTTTGTAGTCTAAAATGATTGACTGCTGACTATGAGACCCGGGTCTTCTGTCCATATTTTTTTAAAAAGAGCTTCTGGGTTGAAATTTTATATATTATAAATTTTTTCTTACAACCTATTAATTTAATAATACTAATTATATTGTATTAATATAATATCTTTTCCTAATCCATTCTCTTTTTATGAATTTATAAAAGAATTTACGAATTTATTTACAAAAAATGTTTAACTATTTATCTGTGTGTCAGGAGTAATGCGATTAAGGCATAAGAGTTCTCGATTCATCTGGACAGCCTTGGAATCGAATTAATCAACTCAGAGCAGAGATGTCAATTTGCATTCCGTTCTATATTCTTTTCCATTCAATTGTCCCTAATCCTCTAAAAATCACTCTTTCTTAAAATAATTTCCACCTTATTTTACTCTTATTATTTTTATTACTAAAATATCTTTCCTTTTTTTTTTAAATTTCTTTTCATTCACGCTTCATTTAATCTTCTAATTCCTTTTCTCAAATTATTAAATAAATATTATATTATATTTGAAAGAAGATTTATATTAGGGATGAAAAAAAATGTGGAAAAAGAAATAAAATATTTATTCTTTTATCATTGAGGAGCCCAAACATCAATGGCGAATATACAATATGTACTTCTTTGAAATAGGTCTTTTCAAATAATATCCTTAGTAAGATTATTGAGTGTCAAGAAATATATTATATTAAATTAATATTAAGCCAACACTCAATAAATAAAAACAAGTTGATATTATGTGGATATAAGGTGGATGCTTTCCGGAATGACACACCCCTGGTTAAAATCAGGACCTCTAATTTCACTATTTACATTTTACTCAATATACACTCAAAAGGCTCTGTCCCTTGGTGTAGAGGTAAAGGTCTCTAAACAAGTCAAAGATCCTTATAGTCGAACAGCTATTTGTAGAAGAAGAGAGGGATTCGCATGCATTCACTTAACGTACCAAAGGTCAGTGGTTCTCTTCCCGTTCTGAGCGACAAAAATTTATTTATTGGCTACCAATTATTCTGAAAAATTCAAGCTCTTTCAAAGTCCTTAATAATTGTTAAAATATCTTCGCAAGATATAACAAAGCAGTTTTTTTGAAGATTTTTTATGATGGACCCAAGCACACCTCTGATGATTGGTGTTATTCAGTACTTTTTCTCTCATAATCGACTGATATGCAGCTATCTTTAAACAGGACTTCAATTTTAAATTATTCCATTGCAGGAGATTATAGAATTTTCCTTTTAATATCATCTCATTTGATCTTTTTCACACTCAATTTACAATAAAACCAGGATTGTTCGTGAAAAGTTTTATTTATTACATTACTTAATTACATTTTAAATATATTCATTTTATGTTCATATGTCATTATTATATATTATTTAACATTATAATTTTTATTTTTTCACCAAAATCCTCTGGGATTTACTGGGATAATTACACATAAGCCAAATAATAGGGCGTCAGTCAAAAACATCAATTAACATAAAATGTACAAAGGTATTATAGGTCTTTTATTTATAAAACATTCTAACTTTTAATTAATTAAATTTTTGGAAATAATTCATATTTTAATTAACTCACAGAGATTTTAATCAAATATTTATCTATAATAACATCAATTTTTTAGGCATCAATCCACCCTAAAATCTGTTTCTTCAAATCTTTTGTCAAGCCATATAGAACACATATACAAAAAAAATTATTTAAAATAAATTTATTACTAGGACATATGTAGGGTATTAGTTGTCTAATGTGTGTTTTGACTTATCATTGGATTGTATTATAGAAAAGTTTCGGGCGTGTGATATATTCAAATGTAATTGAAAAATTTTCCTTTCCATCAGACCGGCTGTCGGAAAACAGATTAAGGTGCTCTCATACATACTGATTTTTGACAGCCGTCGTTTTATCTCACTTTTTTACCCGAATGTATGCAATATATAACTTAACCACCGAGAGCTTATTCGGGTCAAGAGGCGAAATCCTTTAATTATTAATTTATTCTAAAACTATCACAAAGCTCAGGCTTCCTTACAAAAATCCGGTCTCGTTTACACCATCATTTCGACGACCTCGAGTATCAGTTCCAGAAATCTGTAGTCTTGTCATTCTCGGATTTGCAGAGTCGAGAGGCAGGAAAAAGTTAATGGGAGATGACCTCCTTCTCTTAGCGAAGCATAGGATTGGAAGGTGGGGAAGAGGCATTTTATGGCCTCCACCGTTTTAGAGTGAGAATAAGATATCTGGAATTCTGAGACCGGCCGGTTCAGGATATTAGCAGAAAGTTTTGCTAGCATAAGTTGCCTTCAATTTTCAGGGTTATAAGCTTAAGTTTATTCCCCCGGATAATCGCCTTCCTGATACCTCCCTATATCATTGCATAATTCTATATTTTTTGCAAAACTATAATTTTATCTTTTTTAATAGTTTTTTGCATAAATCTTTTTTTGAATGGAATCAAATTAAGCTCACCAATAAAAAAATGTTTAAATTATAATTCATTTTATTTTCTCCCTAAAAACAAACAATATCTTATATAAAAATTTTTTAATAATATTTATTGTTCAAACAGTTGTCTGAAACGTTAGTTTATTTTTTCCAAAATGTTGGCTTTGCATCCGGAAATCTCCAAGCGATGCAGAGCAAATTCATATGAGGTGTTGAGAACCGTAGAGATTTTTTGTGGACTGCTTTCTAATCCCTTAACTATAGGCTTATTTGTAAATTACTCTTCCTTTCCTGGTTTTAAAGATTTAGAATTAATCTTCCATTTAATGCTCCATTAAAAACTAAAAGTTACTTTTTATTCATCCAGTAGGTGATTTTATAGAGAGATTCTCATAAAAGGTGTTTTATTAATATATTCACTTTGGCCTTTTGGAATTGAAATTTATTTAGAACATTATAAATTAAATATCTAATTGTCTTTTTATAAGATATTTACTTTTACCCTACCACTCTTCTATGCATAATAAAAATTAGTAGACAAGATTTAAAGACCCGCAACCAAAGTCAAGCATGTATGTTTGGTTGCATATTAGGCAACGCTGCAGGCGAAATTTTTAAAATTTTTAATTAATACTTTATTTAAAATTAAAATCATATTTATTTGGTATAAAAATTGAATATAATAATTTGAAAAAAGAGAAAAGCCATTTATTCACTTTGGATTATTACTAAGTAAACTGGAGCCTATACTTTCTTTACCACGAAATAACAACGGTTATATCGAGGTTATATCAAGCCTTCTCAGACCAATGTACACATTCACAAAACTATCATCATTCAACACTCACACCCCAATGAAATTGTACCTTAAATTAACAATATTGTCGTTCTTATACGAGGATCGATAATGTTAAAAAAAATTTTATTTTTTCACATAATAGTCACAGTCAAAATAACGCTTTAACTATTTTCCTACATAATCCTTTCGAATTATACACTTTTCCCAACAAATTGACAGTTTTTGTATACCATTTGAGATTGAGTATCCAACCAATTGTAAAGGTTTCAACCTCGTCGTTATTGTCAACATCGTTACGACCCTCCCTGTCTGCTTTCAAACGATCCCATGTCATTGTATCGTTCCAGAACTTTCTTTGAAGCCGACTCAGAATTTCTGACATTTTACTTCCATGTTCTCATGAGTGAGAAACTTGATGATAATGCGCTGTGCAACTGACGTGTATAGCTCTTTCTCATTCAGCAGCGTGTTTGTTTTTAAACGAGGGAAGAACCAGAGCTGTTGAGGCCGTTTACCCACTTTTGACATTTCATTTAATGGTTGCTAGAAGCCACGCCCACACCAGATGCCTTTTACCGCTCACAACTTAAAAAGGTGTGCTTATATTTGATCGCTTCAACCGAACCCCACCCCCCCCCCCCACGCCGCCACCCCACGCCGTGAGTCACGCCAAATGCACAA
>JAAAKE020079613.1:0-24691 GCA_010014785.2 Anisolabis maritima | reverse complement strand
AAAATCACGTAAATTTCAGGAAAACTGAAATAGCTGTAACAAAAAACAGGGGGCTTTACCGAATATATCAGTGAGATGGAATCTTTCGAGAGAAAATTTACTTGAAGATATGAAATTCACTAACTTAGCACACAAATCCAGGAAAGGCAAGAGAACATGGGTTCGATTGCCAGGAAGTCTGCATCTAGTAACAATCAAATACTTTGGAGTATAGGTAGAGGTTTTGCTTCATAATCAAAAAGTCAGGTGTTAGCTTGTCATCTTGAGCGATAAAAATATTAAAATTATATTGACAATCAATTAATTCATTTAATACGTGAAATTGCCAGGAAAAAAAAACCAAATAAAAAGTTCAAAATCTTTCTGAAAATAGTTTTTAATCAGCGCAGTCACATTATGCAGAATGAAAAAATTTACCTTTTTCCATATTGCACATGCGTTGTATAGTTAAGAATCAGTTCATAAATTTGTTGCTCTAAACCTGTTCTAGTTCTCATGCGATATTCAATGGATAATGGATTGCGGGTAATTCTAGCAAGTAATCTTGGAAAAAATGAGAAATCAGAACGGGAAAATATTTTTTTCTTTTACTCTTTTTGGTAGATTTTAAAATATGTTAGTAAAAAATGCAACACAAGGAAAAAGAATTGAAAATTTTGGTTAATTAATTTTTTTCTCCATTTTTTTAAGAATATTTGAAGATTAAGGGATTATTACATAATTACAAAGTTTTTTTTTTAATTTTAAATAAGGATAAATTTTTTAAAAATATAGCTTATGATAAATATTTATAAATCGATGCAAAAAAAAAAATATTTTCCTATATTGAAAATGATGTGATGCCGATAAAGTATTATGAAAGATCAGAGCTCAAACTCAAACTGATAAGAAAAATGAGAATTTAAAATGATTTTTTTTTTTTATTTTTAATTCACTTATCAGCATAATTTTGAAAAAAAACTTATTTATGAAAAAACTTTTTTAATTAGTTTTAAAAGTCATTCATACAACTTTTTTGAAGTTTTTCTATTTATAAAGTTGGAATTCAGTTCAGTTCCGTCAGTCATATGAAGCAAATTAAATCTAGAGAAGGGACATTAATTAATTAATGGGTCCTTTTTTGAGAATCTCTATTTTAGAATTAATTGGAAATGTGTGAATTCCTGACCCCATGTTCAGACACCATTCAAATCGTGTTGAAAAACCTATAATTACAGATCATCCGTCAAAATCTTGGATTGTCAAATTTGATATGATTACAATATATTTCCTTTTGTGGATTTTAATTTTCAAAGATATATTTTAATTTATATCCAATGAATTTTGTGCAATCATTCCGTGTTATAGGAAATCCCGTTATCTTTGATTCAAATAAATTATCTTTTCTGATTAGATGGTAAAATTTTAAATACCGGAACTAGTTATTTTCAAGATTTTAAAAATTAGGTAAATGGAGAAGATCCTTATGAGTATTTCTACTTGACATGAATATTTCTAATCAAGGTTATTTTCTGATTTTAAGGATGCTCATTTTAGTCATTTTATTTCTTCTTGCTAGTGTTTTAAAAATTAAAAAAAAAAAATAAACTAGTCTTTTTACTTTCTCTACTATATATGAACTCTAAAAGGCCTTAGCTGCCGAAAAAAATGTAAATTAGATAAAAAGAAAAATCTATGAAATTTATAGTGAAAAAGTATTGCATTCGCAAAAAAAATCGATGTTAAGATTTCAACAGAAAGATACGTTTTGAGGTCCCCTCAGCTAAAAAAAAAATGGGTCTCGCATAATGGTCTGTGTGTGTGTGTGTGTGTGTGTGTGAACAAGATTTCTTAAATACGAAAAAATTTAGGTTGAAATTTTATATATAAACTAGGTACCCTCGTTGCATGCACCACGAGGCTTTTCAATAAAATTGGCTAAATGGTACTAGTACGAATACCGATGTACTTTTTTTGGATTTTTTCTATTTTCTCAAAATTCGCTCTAACTAATTTGATTAAAATTCATATATCAATTACTTATTAGATGATCTTTGAAATGCATTAACAAGAAGACTGATGGCTGTGGAGTGTGAAAGTGACTTGAGGTAGGCAGCCAACAAAATAATACTATTTATTCTTGCCGACGTTTCGAACGCGCATCGCGCTCATTATTATTATTATTATCTTTAAGATAAATTAATCATTTTCCAGCCTCAATTTAAACGTTCCTTACAGATTACTGCATATTATGGCTCCTGCGTACCTCGCCTGCTTCTCCTCTAAAGGATGGTGATGACTTGTTGTGGTCCATCATGGGCCATTGTGCCCGACGCAAAAAAACTGGTGTGACAGCACGTCACTCAGCTTTCCTTATCTTAGGTAAGAGAAAGTTTTTGATGTGCATTCAGTCACACTAGATTTTTTTGGGGTAAATTAGACTTGTAATGAATTGTTGTTTTTGAATTTTCCTCTAATTTGCATTTATTTAAATTAGATGATTCTCATTCAAAAAAGTCCGTGGTAAAAATTATTTTTTTACATTTAAATGAGTAAAATGTTACCATGACTGTGTCATTTAAAATATTTCTTAGTTAAAAATTAATCTAAAATTTTCAGATGAGAAACGTGTCCATAGATCAGAGATGTGAAAGGATAGGAAGTCAGCCAGTAGGATAGCCTTTATATACTCACAAAATGTGAAACGTTTCGGCTTTAATTAAATAACGCCATCATCAGTCACTAGAGCTGAAATGAGTACTAACAATTAAAAACATAGCAACTTTACAAAATAAATTTAAAATAATAAACTGTAAGTTATTAGCTGTGTAATTAATTAAATAACGCCATCACTAGAGCTGAAATGAGCAACAACAATTAAAAACATAGCAACTTTACAAAATAAATTTAAAATAATAAACTGTATTAGCTGTGTAATTAATTGTTGGTGCTCATTTCAGCTCTAGTGATGGCGTTATTTAATTAAAGCCGAAACGTTTTACATGTTGTGAGTTTATAAAGGCTACCCTACTGGCTGACTTCCTCTCTTTTCTCATATTTTTATTTTAAAATCTTTTGATATTATGTAGATTATTATATTTTTTAAGAGAAAGTTTGCAAATTTCACACTTGGCAATTCCAATTCCCTGAAAAGACCGGATATCCTGGGTTGAGGCCTTACCAACAAAAAATACAAACATTTTGATTAAATAAATCAAATCAGTCGGGGCCATTGTATCTTCTATTGAAAATAAATATTTCAAATGAAACTGGTTTTTATTATAAGAAAAAAGAAGGAAGATGCGGTTATAAATGATCTATTATAACAATACAAAAGCAAAATAAATTTATTTAATCTATTATTCCATTAGAAGTAGTGAAAAAATTAAAAATCAAATAAAGTGATTAATATTTGTTATGAATTTGGCTAAAATAACAAAAGAAATTAATTTTATAATGAAAAAATTACCTTCCGGGATTCCCGTTTATTTTATGCACTGACGCACTTTTAAACTCGCTTGACCATAACAAATCGATTGTTAGCACTCCATGAAGTTACTTTTAATTTCTATTTCCATTTTTACAAAGAAATATTTCATATTTCAATCCCTTTTTTTGGATATTTTTAATTAACTTAATGGCTTGGCTTATATTTAAATGAAAAAATCTAAATTTGAATGGAATAAAAAAAAATCTAAAAATTCTTGGAGAAAATAATAATAAAAATTAAATTTAAATTTTTATTTTGTTAATTTTTTTTAATATCATTTAAAGGTCTTTGATGTGCTTCCAGATCTGAGTGATAAAATTAGGTCATATAGGCTACCAATTGATTTAAATAAACATTATTATTTAAACATGTATAATGTTAATAGCTTATGAAAATTACAACTTGAAGGACTTGATAATTTTTTTGAGGCCTTTGCTTCTATGTTTTTTCCACAAAAAATAGACAACAGCTTGCTTCTTTGAGAAATAAATATTACTGGTGTTACTCACAAAATAGCCGAAATATTGTAATTTGAATAATATAAACAAATTAGGAAGATAAAGTTTTTTTGTGAAATTTTAAATTTATTTATAATATTAATAGTTTAATTTGTTTTCAAGAGGAAGTCACTGTTGTTTAGTATAATCTATAATCTAATGCAAAAAGTAAAAAGAAGTCATTAAAAGAGGATCTGAACCATAAACGGATAATTTACTCACATAGGTATTCACAGAAGCTCCTTCTATTGATGATTCCAAAGATATCTCTCTTGTGATGGATAGACAGGACGTTTGTACTTGAGGCACCTGACAACCTACTTCCAGTCTTGCTTTACACTTTGGGCTTTTTGCAAATGACTGTGGGAAGAAACTCAACGAGTGTTTTTATTGGCAGGCCTCTCCCCTCCACTCTCGCTTTTCTCCCTCCACATATACCTCTTTTCCGTGGAACATTTATAATAACTCCTAAAAAAAAAATAATGAATTAATAATTTATCTTAAGGATTATCAATTATCCAAGTGAATCTTAAAAATTATTTAATTAATGACTGAATGTAAAATAATTCATGGATATTCCTCACTGCATGAACCAAGGTCAAGCAAGTTAAAAAAATTAAAATAGAATCAGAGAGGAGGACTACAAGATAAAACAATTGCGTCTATAATTGATTAAAAAATAAAAAAGGCAAAGCAACCTTGCATAACTTAATCATCTCAAACAAGACTCATAATTTTTTTTTTAACTAGTATTATTATTTAGTTTTATATAGCTATTTATTTTGAAAAAGAACAAACAAGTACAACGCCTTTTCTTTCTCTTACCTATATATGAAATATATAATGAGAAAATATTGCGACCGCCAAAAACACCATGTCGAGATTTCAACTGAAATACCCTAAAATAAAAAATACTAAGGTCAACTAACCCCAAAGTCTAAAAAAAAAAATTGGTCCCGCAAAATGGTCTATCTGTTTGGGAACAAAATTTGGGTGTGTGTGTATAATATAAAGTTTGAGCCTTGAACGTCTTTTCCTTTTTGAGAAATCTTGTTCACATTCAATTTAGATATGAAAAAATTTCTCAAAAGCAAAGAAAAATATGTACACTCGGGGAAAGAGAAAAGGGAGGGGGGGTTTTGGGCGATAGGTCTTGATTTAATTTATGAAGGAGGCCAAAATTACCGTAGACAGGTGCTAATGTAAAAAAACTCTGGCCTGAATATATACTTTTTAAATATTGAATACAGTGGCGTAACAATAGGGCCAACAGAGTCCTCCAAGCGGGCCCCGTTTGTTTTGATGTATGAGATAATATTTTATATACCTCTTTTGTTATTTATTTTTTCAGGGGGTTCAAAGTACAGTCGGGTGCCCAGCATATTAGTTGCGCTACTGAGTGAATAATAAGAGTTTGTTTGTAATAATAATGTTCAAAAATGAGATTAATGTCAATATATCATTTAAGATTATATGTGAGAGATGATTGTTATTGACAAAGCAGAAATAGAGCGAAGGCGACTTTTTTTTGGATCAACCAAAATACTTCATGTATAAAATTATTATCTCCAATTACATATAGTGACTTGTTTATCAGATAAATTTATTTCTCTTCATTCCCAAAAATGGAGAAATATTATAGTATTTTAATATAATCACCTAGCTGATTTTATCTGCGGACCGAATAAAACCTATCTTTGAGCCTAATCCGACCCACGGGCCATAGTTTGGGTACCCTTGCCTTAGACCATTCATTCAGGGCCACTTATACTTATACTCTTTAAATTTAAAAACGCTCACTTTTTTTTATTAATTAAGAAAAATCAATAATAAAAATTTTATATCTGCCTTCTCTTTTAATCGTTTTTTTTTTAGAAAATAGCAAAAAAGCTGAATCGGGGGAGAGTGGAGAGAGAATCAGCAAATTACCCTTTCAATAAAATTGAAGTCTGTCATTCTCAGTGAGGGTTAGAAAAAAGAGGAGTTTTCCTATAATTAAAAGGTAATCACCCATCCCGTGGCCGAGAGGTTAGATATTGACATTGTTAGAAGCTAAGGAGTGTGTGTCCCAGGTAGATGAAAATTTATTTAAATCATTTGGATACCAATTGATATAAATAAATATGTCTGGATAATTTGTATCGTAAATAAATATATTATTTTTCGTTTAAAATCTATATGGCCTTAGATGCCGAAGACTTAAAAAAAAGGGATTCATATTAATACTTTTTCTTTTCATCCTAGGAGGGTGAATGTTAAATTTGTTGAACTTTTTGGATATATGGTATTCGGTATATTTGCTGCCTTTTTTTTAATTTAAGTAAGTATCGTAAACATTTATTTTCCCCATTTAACCATGTCATGGCCTTTGGGTTTAAACATTTATTTTGATATATGTTATTTTGAAGAGAGAAATATTTAGAAAGAGACGTTAAGCCAAAAAGGAAGCAAATTTCTGTAGTTCTATGTCCATTTCTTTTGTCCTTTTTATTTCTGGATTCCCCAAGACCTTTTTAATTCCATTCATTTTCTTACGTTTTGTGATTTGTTTAGGAATTCCGAAAAACCTTTTACCTTCACCCCATATTAATTTATTTCTTAGAAAATGTCTTTCTTTTTTTTTAATCTATATCCAAGATGAATTATTTATTTTATTGTTAATAACCAAAAATCTTAAGAAAATAAATAAGACAAAAGAAAGGCTTTGGGAAATACCTAGTGTGATTTTGACCAGTCCTATATACTCTATTTGGGTTTTTCCAATCTTTTATGTCTTTATCATAATGGACAGTCAAATTTAGGGAATCATTATCCCTAATTTATGAAAAATTAATTTTATCATAATAAACTAAATATAGTTATTTAAAATTACAAATATTAAAATTAGAAATATTAATGGTTAAGATATATTTAACTTTTACTTTTTGAGACGAGCAGCTATAGACCTAATTAGGCAAATTTGGTATTCATTATTTTTTGCAATAGGAGAATTTACTGGCCCTTCACAATTTAGGTTCACTAAAGTGATTATCCTAGGATTGTTTGGGTGAGTAAGTATGTATGTACGATTGATATCGAACAACAATAAGTTGTTTAAAATGATAAATAGAATAATACTTAAATTAATATGAAAAAAATTTAGCTCCTCACCCTTCGTAATGCAACTTACAGTTGTCACCAGATTCAGGTTCAAAGTACAGTGTGAAGAAGTTACAAGAGATCTCACATTAAAAATAGGCTAAATTAATAGTTTAAGATGCTAAAAGCATCTGTTTAGATCTGAATTTCAACTTTTTGAAGTTCAGAAGTGAAAACGGTTATTTACATTGTGTAAATTGACCCAAAACGAACAAAATCTTTCAGATTATGAAACTTATCCTCTGTCAATAAGGAATAGAATACAATCAAAGTTGAATTTTTGAAGCGTTCGTTTAGGCTGTCGGTGTTCAGGTTTATTAGTTCCATCTGAATACTTGAATACTATACTTGATCCAAAATAATTTCTAATTATCTCATTTCAGGCTGCTTTTCCACATATTTCTAAATAATCTCGGCGGACTGCATGGAATCCGATGGCGGGCCGTAATTTGTCCATCTCTGCAATAGACGAAAGAATGGGAAACAATAATGGTGCTACTATGAGTACTGAAAAAAAGTTAACATGACTTATTATTTGTTTCGTCTTAAGAGAAGATTAAGGAAGCAACATAAAACCCAAAAATACTAAATTTCATATTATATAAAAAATTATATAATTTAATGATTTTGCTCTTCCTAACCTTCCTTAATTATCTCTTAAGAAAGAATAAATACCTTTTTCCTTTTTGTTGATACACATAATAGACCAAGACCCGAGGGAGAAGAAAGAAGAGATGATAATACGATGAAAGAAGTATGAAGAATGAAGGAGAACCATGTATATCTAGTGGGAACTGGAAATTATTTATCTTAATGTAATTGTATTAAGCGAACTGTATAATATATTATATTAAGTTGTTTGTCAAAACATTTTTTATTGTTATTATAAATATAAAGGAAGCAATTCTATGATTATATTTATAGGGTGATGAATATTGCAAAACCCAAAAGGAAAATATAATAAAACGCCATTTTGATACAGTAAAAATAACCAAAAACAAAAATTAAGGAGAGATATAGAAGAAAGTGCAGGGTCATGGGGGCCACGATAAAAGAATTAATTAACAATTTGAGAGCATTTCTCACTATAATAACGGTTTGAGCGAAATGCCATTCAATTCTAGATTAAATAAAGAATTAATAAACAAATTTTCAAAATGATTCTTTGTGTAATTAAATAATCACTTTATGCTTTACAAAGTAATAAAATTATTTTAGATTAGATTTTTTACTTTCTCTTACATTTATAAATTATATGTAGTAAGAAAGTATTGCAAAAAAATCAATGTAGAAATTTCAGCGGAAATACACGTTTTGAAGTCCCTGAGTAAAAAATCTCGAAAATGGTCTGTCTGTGAACAGGATTCCTCAAAAACGAAAAACTGTACGAGGCTGAAATTATATATTTAAGGAACCCACGTCGCTTGCACCTCGAAACCTTTTCTTGTTAGTACTTTCCTGGGGTACTTTTTTAGTTTTATCGATTTTCTCAAAATTGGCTCTAAAAATGTTGATTAAAATTCATTAAACAATTATTTTTTAGATTATCTTTGTCAAAACATTTTAATTTAATCCTTATCCCCCTAAAATTACTCTTGTACGTTTTTAGGTTTTTTGTGATTTTTCTTAAACTACTCTACAACATTGATTAAATGGGCTGCACATAGAAAAAATTAGATAATCTTTAAGATGTATTATTTTTCACCTCAAAATAGTGGGGGGCTTAGGATTTTAAGAATTCCATAGAAAAGAAAGTACAATTCGTTGCCATAGCATCAAAATATTTTTAATTCCTATATTATGTTATTTATAACTTATCTTTTTGTATGCCATTTTATGTATATTTATATAAATATTATGTAATAAATGTAATGACCACGGGTCGTTGAAAATAAAAAAATTCCTGTTTGATAATAAATGAAATTTAATTGCCAATTTAATTGTTTTTATAATATTGATAATTGAATAATACGCACAAACGAAAAATCGCTATAAAATAAAAGCTAATATAAAATTGTGAACCGGCTTCTAGGGTGTAAAAAATCTGGTGTGACAGCATAACACACAATTTTCCTTATTTTAGGTAAGAGAAATTTAGTGATGGGCGGCCTTCACACCAGAATTTTAAAATGCAATATACGAATTTTTGACCTCATTCATTTCATAAATATCTTCATTAATATTTTGTTTTTTAGCATTTTAAACTATTAATTTAGACTATTTTTAATCAAAGGTCGATTGTAATATTTTTAGACTCAACTTTGAATCATGACAACTTCCACGTAGAGTATCTATCATTCTTTAAAGCATCAACATCTATGAGTAGCTATAATTGCGCCTGATAGATGAATAGTTGTTCCTTATATTTTATTTTGTTACGATAAATTCTTGTAGAGGTAACTAATCAACTAGAATCAACAGATGTTGGTATGGCGTCGCTCTGTCTATAGACTTAAGCAAATTGAATTGCATTGAAATTCTAATTTAGCCTTTGATTATTATAATATAATTAATATAAATATAAAATTAATTTAGTTATTCAGTTTTTACTTACTTGTTTTTATTTGAACGGGTTATTAAGTTTTTTATTCTTAATTTTTCTTTTAGAAGTTGACTTGAAAAAAAATAAACTTTTAATATTGAAGTTCTTTACCATTTTATATGGTATATTTATGATCTCAGATCTATAAAATTTTCTTTATAATTCAAATCATGAAGAAATATTTCATGGAAATAAATGAAAATAAATAATTCAGAACTTTAATATATAGTATGTAATTTAGACTATTTAGATATATTTTACCTTCAATTATAGTCAAAATATTCAGATATTTTTGAATTCTTTTTGTAGGGTAATTATATAATTATTGATCCTGCGTACATTATAATTTCATAAATATTATGCAAAAATCGACAATTCAATGATATTCCAAATATTTGAACATTTTAACCTAATTTTAAAAAAAGGAAATAAAGTTGATGACGTCACTAAAATTTGCTCTCTCCCTAACGCCGAGAGATTGTCAATATTGATAAGCTTAAAAGCCAAGGGGTGTGGGTTCAAACCCCAGGCAGTCAGATGAAAATTTATTTAAATCATTTGGATATCGATAACTTAAAAAAAAATATTTCTACTATATAGCAATTCTTTCAAGACACAAAATTTTAATAACATTTGTTTTTTAATTGTTAATACCGTGATTGTCAGGAATTTTTTAAGGTTCTGAGAAAAAGGTTATATCTATATGCATCTATAATTTGAAATTTTCTCTCAACTTTATTTTGCGAGTTTTGCTGCCTCGAACAACTCTCAAACACTCGATTGCGGGCCTCTGGCCGTTTCCCAAAACTTTTTTCATTTTTATTATATCATTATGTCGACTATTTTATTATTGCAATTCACTTTCCCTTTTTTTATGGCCTTTGGAATAATTCCATTATTTATTTACAATATAATCCACCTCTATTTATTTAAATTTATTGATAGCCAATATCATTTAAATGAATCCTTTTCCTTGTTATATTTGGTCTAAATAAAGGAATAAAACGGCAGGATATTTTTTTAACTAGATATGAATATATTTTGCAAATAGTTATTCTCTCATTGGGTCTACATACTCACCAGTAAAATACAGATTTTTTTTCTCACTACAAGGTTTAAAGGACTTTGGTTGTTTTGGGAAAATCACAAGGTCATATTAATATTTTTTTTCATTTACAAGTAGGTACCATTATATTTTATTTTCAATATGTTGTTGTTTCAACATGTAATATCTATATAACAAGATAATTAGTTTGAGGCGGAAATTATATTTCCTATATCCCTTCTGTCTCTTCTATTTTTTTATTTTCCCATCTCTATTAAATATATAATATATATATATAAATGGTCAAATGTTATTATTTCTCACTTGACAATAATAATACAATATTTTTTTAATAATTATATTTAGATCCACGACTTCGAACCCGTTGCATTTATGTTCAAATTTCAAATCTCGTCAAAATCTATCGCGACGACCTCATATCTCTGAGAAAATAGAGTAAAGCATGAAAACAAAGAAAAGGAAAATGAGAGAAAATTTCGGAAAAGAAATTTGAAACTGAATGGGAAATACACATATGGGAGAGAGACACTAACCAGAAATATTTCTTAAAAAAAAAAAAGGAAAAAAATCAATCCTATCTAGGGATAAAAACTAGGGGTTCCCAAAGTAGAACCCGCATGGAGAAGGAATTGTCCTCTCTTTCAGGAGAGAGCAAAAGAAGGGATGTATAAAAATGTTTTATAAAATGTCACTTATATAAGGTTAAATATAAAAAAAATTATCGAGCATCTAGTCTGTCTATAGTCAAAAAGCTATACTAGACAATAAGCTATTAATAGTAGTGTTGTATTGGGACCGGCTTGCCTCATTACAAATATGATATCATTTTCACATCAGTGAAAATGTTAGCAAAAAGAAGTTCAAAATAAAAATTCATACGAGAAAAATGTTGCTCCCAAACCAAGAGCTTCAAAATTATTCTTATACAGGAATCAGTAAACTAATGCCCCTCTTTGCTATATAATTGATATTTATTAAAAAAAAAAAAAATTCTAAAAACTTAGTCTATTAATGTGATTAGAAGTGGATAACATAAATAATATATTTATTGATAAATATATAAAATATCTTTTTTTTACAAAAGTTAAAAATATTCAAATTATGTACATTGGTAAGAAAAAGTACAATTTTATAAATATTGATAAACATTGACATTTGTGAGATGCATCAGACTTTATCGCACCGCTTTGCAAAATGGATCTTATTAAATTTTCGAAATATTCATAATGATATTGTCAGACTATCCCCAAAATGGACTAAAGAATTTTTTTCAATTTTATACTTATGGATTAAATTAAATAAAGATTAAGCCTTTTAGAATTTTGTTTTAGCTTTATGTAAAGGCTTAAGTCCTTTAACAGGTCGAACTAATTTTGATCTTTCTTGATGGTGTCTTTTCCTTTCTTCAGCTGCTCGATTTTTCTGAAAAACAACATCAAAAAAAACAATTATTAATCTATAAGATTAAATATGATATGAGTAAGATAATATGTGCTAGATGGTAGTTTTGATGAAATTATCTTATTCGATTGAGTGGATGAAAGTCCTATGAAAACCACCACCGATTTCAAACAAACTCCTTTTAATAAATATTTATTTAAGATTTGTTGATGACAAATAATTTTAAATTTTTATTCAAAATAATAAATAATATTTTTAAAATACCTCTTTGCCAATAGGAAAGGTCATCTCTCGAGCACCTCCACTTCCTACATATTTCTCTGTAGAAGAAGAATCAATAGCTGAAATTCTTTCAGCAAGAGACATTTTTTCTTCCCTTCTGCGTTTTCGATAATCTGTCATATAATTTTTGCCAGATTGAAAATCAGGCTGTTCGGTCATTGTGAATTTTTTATCATTTGTTGAAAAACCTGAAAAATTAATTTTTATTTAACAATCATGAAAAAAATAGAAAAATTATTAAAAATTATATTAAAGAAGCATAAAAATGAGGAAAAAAAATGTAAATAAGAATTTTTGAATGAGATTATTTTTTAATTTTTTTGTATTGCAACGTAACCCTTTTATTCTCTCGATTCTTTGCCCACGGGCGTAGTCAAATGCGAGAGCCTCCCCCAGGT
This sequence comes from Anisolabis maritima, assembly GCA_010014785.2. Taxonomy (NCBI): domain Eukaryota; kingdom Metazoa; phylum Arthropoda; class Insecta; order Dermaptera; family Anisolabididae; genus Anisolabis; species Anisolabis maritima. The sequence continues at coordinate 11,898 of JAAAKE020079613.1, read as the reverse complement.
CGCTCGGGTAAACAAAATCACGCTTTATTTGACAAAATAAGGGTCCATTTTCAAAAAAAAAAAAAAAAATATTTTGTTAGCATTTTTGACTTAAAAAATGTAATTAGCACTGTTTCCTGCCTTTACCTATCTATTCCAATTTGTTTGTGTGTCCCGTTCTCAAATTTTTACTTTCTCTTACCTATATATGAGCGAGAAAGTATTGCGATTGTAAAAAAATCGATGTCGAGGAAATACACATTTTAAGATCCTCTGAGTCTAAAAAAACGATCTCTGTGTGTGAACAAGATTTGATTTGTCAAAAACGAAAAAACGTACTTAAATTTTATTTTTATGCTAGGTACCCTATTTGCCTTCACCTTGAAACTTTTGAATAAATTCAGCCAAAGAGAATTAGAATTAGATTTACTGATGTACTTTTTTTCGATTTTCTCAAAATTCGCTCTAACGATTTTGATTAAAATTCATAAATCAATTTTTTATTATATGATCTTTGAAAAGCATTAACCCTTATCCGTCCAAAAATTGTTTGGGCCCCACTTTACTAATGTACTCTTTTTAGATTTTTTTTCCGACTTTCTATTAAACCACTCTAACAATATTGATTAAATTGGCTTTACATATAATTTATAATAATATATATATGTAATAATCTTTAAGATTTATTAATCATTTTCCACGTCAAAATAGTGAGGGGCCCTCAATTTTGAATTTTAAATATCCCATAAAAAAGCTAGGAGCAGTGGGCATGGTCAAAGAGAAGAACAACAACCACCTAGATCTTTGTTGATAAGCAAGGCCAAACAGCACTGAAACTCGGATGGGTTGTCCCGAGGAACAAGGCTGTTGTGTGTTCGCCGGAAGACATCGATACAAAATTGTATTTAATAAATTTATATAATTGTATATTATAGTCATAATAGTCAGAGCAGCCGAAAATGAGAAATTAGAATAAAAAAAAAATTGAAACTCCTTTGCCATGATAAAATATGAATATTTTTCATTCTTATGTATATTAATAAACGGAATTTTTTTTTATATAATTTTCATAATTGATTAATACGAAAAATCTCTAAAAATAAAAGGTAATATGATATTGAAAACGGCTACCTAGGGGGTCCGATGAAAAAAATCTGCTGTGATAGCATATCACTCAGCTTCCCTTACGTTAGCTCAGAGAAAGTTGTATGATATGTGTTTAGTCACACAGGTTTTTATTTTATAATTATAAATATTTTCCTTGGAATAAATTTGGAATGGGGTACCACTATTTATCTCTTGGGAACTAATATATTATTACCATAAAGAAAAAATAAAACGACGTAAAAAAATCTGGTGTGCAGAACATGATATAAAATCGCACTTCCATTCTTTCGATTTTTTTGCTTTCTTTTTGATAGAATTGACTTTAAAGTTAATTTGCTTTGGGTTTGTCGAGGTTTGAATTTTCAAAACTATAATCGTATAATTTTTTAATTTTTTCTATTGATCAAAGTTTTTTTTAAGTCTTGGCATCTGAGGCCATTTAGACTCCGTCTTTACTTATATTAATTGGTAGCCAAAATAATATAAATCAATTTTAGTCTCCTAGGAGGGGAAGTGAACTACAGACCTTTGGTACATGAAGAGAGACTTTTACCTCTGCACTATGGGACAGAACTTTAATCAAAGTACGAAATATTGGAATTTTTGGATTTGGTCTATGATTAAAAAATTCAAATTTCAAATCTTTTCCAAGATATGAGAAATTCCCCATTCCCATTTTTCTTAAATAATTACTATTACCATTTTCTTTCTCTTCAGCTATTTCTTGAGCTCTTTTCTCCCATTTAATTTTCTTATGTTCCATTTGAACTTCCTTAACCCATTCGCGGTCATCATCCGAAGAAGAAGAATCTTGCAGAAAATCTTCTTCATCGGAACTTGCCTTTCCTTCTATTTCCTCTTCTTTTTCTTCATTTTCTAGATTATTATCTTTACTTTTATTCTTTACTAGTCTTGAAATTACAGGATTTAATAAACGATATTCCTCAGCCTCAGTATCAATCTTGAAAAAAAATTTTAATCATAAAATTTATTTAAACTCCTCTTTAGGTGAGTATAAAAAAAAAATACTTGGAAATCAGGATTAGTGAATAATTGAGAAAACCGATCATCGTGCAGAAGTTTAGCTTGGGCACGGTTTTTCGCTTTCTTGTCTCCCTCCATGGATTTAAGTTTAATAGCAAGCTCTTTGTTGACGCTAGGTAATTCACTGTCCAAATGAACACCTCTTTCTTTTCTTTCCGATTCAATCTTTTCTCGAACTTTACGCCGTTTAAATTTATCCAATTGAAAAGGTTCAATTGCAGACTTGGCCTAAAATAATATAAATCAAATAAAAGTGACAATAAAAAAAAAGTAAATTAATTATTAAATAGAATAAAATTTTTTCGATTTATTTGAATAAAATAAAAGTTTTGATCCACGAAAGAAAATGAATCGATTGCCAGGATTCATTCATTTGAATATTCTTTGTTAATGTATTTCCTGAAAAAAGCTAATAAATGGACGATTAAAATTTTATTTTATATATATACAAATTAACAGAGCTAAATCGAAAAAAGTGTCTATTCAATAACGATAATAACTGAAAATTAATTAATATCAAAAGATTCCAACCTTTCTATAGAGCCTTGCATCAATAAAAAAGCCATGCATATAATGTTTGACTAAAAATGTCTCTTCTAAATGATCTAATCCAAGTTCGTGAAGTTCTCTTTTGGTTACAAAAATATAATCATCATATACAGCCTATAAAAAAAGAAGAAAAGAAAATTATTTTAAAAATAAGAAAACGATTAATTTATTGATAAATAAATATTTAATATAAAATAACCTGAGGAGCGGTTTCTTCTAATTCTTCCGTAAGATTATCGAGAAAAGCTGCCCATTTCGGAGCAGGCCCGATAGAGGGGATATAATAAGATTGAATTTTAACGCCTTCATTGGCTATAAAAACCATACCCGTTTCTGGTACTGAGCAAAAATGATTAAAATCATCTTTTGCTTCAATCGAAGTATAAGTTTTACCAGAATTTTCATACCAAAAATTCAAAGAAGAGGAATCTAATGAAAGGACAAGAGACTAAAAAAATATAAGATTAGTAAAATATCGTAATATATAGTTATATAAATTAATATTTGGAAAGTATAAAATATAATAAATACCTCCTGTCCAAGTGAGTTATGAAAATCAATTTCCCTGATGGGAAGTTTATCATTATGATCTTTAACTAAATAAGGACGATTGGCTCGAATATCATAGAGAAGGATCTGTCCATTTGACATTCCTACGCCCAAATTTAAGGCGCCTTTAAATTTTAAAGCAGTCACCGCCGGTACATCTTCCACACTAATTGTAATAAAGTCATAGAGAAATATTAAAATAAATTTTAATAAATGTTGATGGTTTAAATTTAATTTAAATAATTTTTTGATAAGAGAAGAAGAAAGAATTTATCAAGCCTCTAAAATTTCTTCTGTGTTGGGACTCTTAGAAGGGTTTTTTACAAGAAAATAAATAACCAAATTTGATTATATTAATATGCAGCTTATTTTTAAATAATTTTTTTTTGCCCTATCCATTGGTGCAGAGCTAGAGGTCTGGCTTCACGTACCAAAGGTCAGTGGTTCGCTTCCCGTCTGAGCGACAAAAATTTATTCAAATTATATTGGCTACTAATTAATTTAAATAAATAAGGACAAAGTCTAAATGGGCTCCGAAGCCGAAAGACTTAAAAAAAAATAATTTTTTTTTTGATATGGAAGCTTAAGGTCCAAAGAACCTATAATGACCAGGGGTCATTGGGAGTAAGTGGCAACTAGGAAGAAGTGGAGTAAGAGAGAGTGAGAACTTTAAAAGATGCTTCTTTAGTATGAAATTGAAAGAATGGAGATTCTAAGTAGTAGCAGGGAGGTTGTTCCTGTCATGGAGATAAAGGAAGACTGGAAATAGTTCTACTAGTCGCAAGTCTGACATGAGAATGTTGGGACGATGACTCCTTTGTATTGCGTACAAACGTCGCTTTTGGAGGAATGATGGATTTTATTTCAGGAGAAAATCAACCATACTAATATCTGTAAAAAAGTGTCAATGTAGAGACACTTCTTTTGTTGAGTGACTGTACGGATAGTAGCAGAGAGAGGCTTCGATTAGTCTCACCGTATGGCTTGGAATTATGTTAAGGGAAGAGAAAGCATGCTGAGAAGCCTCTCTGCATCGCTGGGACTCATATTCAAGATGGATGAAGCTGAACTTTGTTGTGAGGTTTAAAAGTTAGTAAGGAGAGAAATACTGCTTGGATCTGAAGAGGAAACCAAGCTTCCTAGCAGTACGTTTGGCGACGGGAGAAATATTTTAATTCCAGGAAAAGATCCGAAAAAATCGTCATACCCAGAACAGAAAGTGAGTCTCGAGATTGTTATGTCTATAGATGAAGGGCAGCCTCGTTCTTTCAGTTTGGAAATTAGCCAACTGTTTTCTTGGAGTTCAAGTTGATGTGGTTACCGGATCTCCATTTCTCCAAGATGCTGAGGACATTAATAGATAATACAATATCCTGGTGACAGCATAGAGGAAACTCCCTCGATCTAAGTGAATGTAGAGTTCTACCGTCCGCAAATGAGGAATGGAGGTCACGATGTCACTGATATACATAAGAGGGTGGGAGAAAGGACTGAAACTTTGGGGGACTCAAGCATTAATTCTATGAGGAGCAGAGGTAACTCTGTTGACTTTCGAGCTTTCGATCAGTTTTTGAATATAGGTTATTATGCCAAACTTGGTAGAGCCAAGTGTTGATTATAACTTTAAAAGCAAGCGAATTATTAAAAAATTGTAACGAAATTGGATTTCTTTTTTGAACAAAGATTTTTTCAAAAAGCTTATTTATATTTGAATTTATTTTATTTATAATGAAATTCTCGAGAAATATTTGAAGAATCGGAGAATTTTTGATACCGACTGATAGTTTTGTTTTAAATAATTAGTGATTTTCTTACAACGCCCTAAGGACCGAAAAGCAATATATCGTTTAAGATAAAAATATTTTGCGAGATGTGTTTGTGATTGATTGGACATTTTTCGGGTCCTCTGGACTCAAACCAGGATTTTCCGCTTTCGCAGAGAACCTTAACAGCAACACGCATGGCCCAATAAACACATAATTTCGCGCTAGAAAATAAATATTAAAACATTTCACTTCATAAGGAAACACTTTAAGTTTGCAGTGGCACCTAGGACTGATTAGAATTAATATAACAATTCTAGAAGCAAGTTAGAGTTGTAAACCCCTAAGAAATTTGTTATTTCCAGACCGTATCATGGTGAGTCTAATTTTACTGAGTTCATTTCCTCAAGAGAAATGTTTCGTCTTTTTTTTGTCAAAGGGAAAATGGTAACAAAACACAACGATCTTATAATAATAATATAATGAAAAATTGGCCGGGACAGTCCCGGTTAATAAAGGAAGCCTGCAAATGTAAGGATTTATTATATTCAATCTCCACCCAAATGACACTTTAAGTCATCAAAACGTTTAGGCATCCACCCTATTTGAAATGCGTATACTAAACAATAGGATGTCTATAATTATATATTTAACATACCTTCCTTTTTCTGTGATACAACTCATTGCTACATCTAAAGTTGAGGATCGATTGCGCGTTCTTGGATCCCATGCTTCTACTCGCCCTTCAACGCTTCCTACCATCAAAAGATGATGTTCATCATTAACAGCACATCTAAAATAAAGAAAATAAAACATTTATGAAAGTAATTTATTCAATTGCCTTTTTAAATAACTTAAGACAATGTTTCTCAGACTATGAAAACCCAAAATAAGAAAAAGGAGAACGCTTCAAAAAAGACTTGGGAAAAAAAAATTGTAAATCTAATTATTAAAACCAAAATTTCTAAATGTGGTAAAAGAAACATTCAAAGAAATGGAAATTAAAAAAGTTGAATATGTATTTAATCAGAACAGAGCAGTAAATAGGTAATTTAAATAATATTATTTTCCTACCTGTATATATCAGATGCTTCTGTGACAAAAGAATTAAGAAATTGTCCTCGTTCCAGATTAAGACGATAAATTTCGGGCCTGAAAAATAAAAATTTTACATATAAATTATTTTGAAAAAATATTTTAAGTAATCATCGTGAAGATTTATATTTTAAGTAATTTTGATTTGATAATGAGAATTAAAAAATAATCTTAGAAGGATCAGAGAAGTAGGAGAAAAAAAAACTTAGAAATAATTTTAAAAATTATAGATTTAAGAAAAAATTTAATAAAAATAAAAGTTTTTTATAAAATAAAAGTAGGTAGGCTGTTAACAGGTAAACAAATAGAGACTTTTTGGCGTGAATACTTGGCCTCCATTTTGGATTGAGAAATGAAGTGGACAGAATACTGCTCACTGACGTTGTGAGGCCAGAGCGAATATCTCATACTAGACCAGGGCTCTTCAAATTGGAGGTCCCAAACCAACAGGAACGTCGCGAGGGTTCGCGAGTTGTTTTGAGCTCATTATTTTAATTATAAAGATTATAAAGAACATTTTACACCATCTAAAATTTTTTTCTAGTTTTATTCTTATGGTAATTTGGTTAAGTGGGTTGCAAAAAAATTTGACTTTTGAAAAAGTTTGAAGAGCGCTCTACTTGTTATATCGGTTCTTTAAGTTATATTTTTCGTTTAAATGTTGCTTTATTTAGAAGAGAAAACACAATTTTTTCATGTTTAACTTTTTGTGAGATCCCAAGACAAGTCAGACCCGTATATATAAATTTTTTTTTTTTTTTTTGGGGGGGGGGAATATTTGATGAATTTTTTGTACTTGATGAGGTTAGTTTTTGGCATCTTTTGATACAAGAAATTTGTTCTGATAAAAAAATTTTAATTAAAATCAAACAATATTTTTAAATCCATATACCTTAGCAGACTACTTTCAATCATTCTAATTTTACTTGCAAAAGTAAACTTGATATTTTTATAAAATAAAAAGCAAAAATAATAATTACCCAGATGCAACTAGAAAAAGATCGCAACTTGGAGGATGATATTTCATATCACGGCCAAATTTAGGAATTCTTAATCTATAATATTTTCCAGGTGCGGCATGAAATTCGACGTATCGATCACAGTGAAGAAATACAAGCTTTAAGAAAAAGTAAATAATAAAAATAAAAAAATAAAATGATTAGGTATATTTTAAAATAAAAAAATACTTTAGTATAATCTGGAGAGAGTGATTCAAACGTAACTACTTCAGAATCAAAACATCTTTCAAATTTCATACTTAAATTATTAACATCATAACATCTTATTCGAGGTTTGTAGATGCCAGTGGCAAGAATATATTGTCCATCAGGGGATGTTTTAACAGTTGTACTTAATCCAGGCATTTCAAAATCTTGAATAAGTTCAATTCGCCTTCGAATGTCTGAAAAAATCAAATTAAATTTTTTAATAAATATTAATTCTTTTTTTGCTTTTGATTTTAGGTATCATATAACATATTTCTGATTATTGTTATGTTAGGTAATTTGTAAATTTGTATTTGTGTTTTTTGGACCTAGTCATCGAAGATAGCCTTATAAACAGGTCGTCAATTTTTTTTTAATTTTATTTAAATTGATATTAAATAAAAATTCTATATTCTATGTTTAAATTAATTAATAATTTTATAGGAACAGTTTAGAAGATCAAATATTTTTTGATTTAGAGTGATTTAATCATAGAATCTAAAATATACATTGTATAATACTGACCAATACTCTTTTTCTGTAAAGCTCTTCGTTTTCGCTCGGAAAGCCACTGAAATAAATAAATTAAAAAATAATTTTAATTTAGTTTGTTTTTTTTTAATAAATTAATTTCAAATATACTTACATCAGGAAGTGACTTTCCAGCACTAAGATTATATATTTTAACATTATGAGGATCTGAAATTTCCATTTTTATAAATATATTCTTTAAACTTTATAAATATAAATAGAGAAACATTTGTAAACGATTTTAAAATGAAAGATAAAGAAGAATCATATCAAAATAAGTAATATAAGTCAATTGTAATAGTTTATTTTCTCTTTTTTTAAAAAATAAAATAAAATGGAGACACGTGTTTGGGACATGTGAAATTAGCAGAGTTTGAGTGAAATCCAGTGTGACCTCCTACTGAAAAAAAATACTCCAAATATAAAATTATAATAATAAATAATAATATAAATATGAATTTTAAAATAAGATATAGTATTATCCAAGTAATAAGAAATTAATTTTTTTAAATAAATAAAAATTAAAATAGTTTGGATATTGGGGAAAATTGTTGTTTCCCTCTATTAGATTTTATTGTTAGTTCAAAAAGACAACAATAGATGGCAATAAAAGAGAAACTTTTCTAAATATATGTTATTTCCTATCTGAGCAGTATATAATGAAATTTGCTTCTTAAAAATAAATTTTCTCAAAATGTCAAAGAAAGAAAAAGTATTATTAAGCAGCTGACTAATGACATTGTTATACTAAATGGATTCTCTTCTCATTTAAGACGTCAGGCTAATAAAAATATAAATAAAAATCATGAGATCAAAGATAAAAGGTGATTTCCCAGAATGACAATTTGACAATAACTTTTAGTTAAGTGGAACAAAATAAATAATAAGACGATGGAGACCCAAGAAGAGGAACCTGAACAAAAGTTCTGGGCCAATAGGGAGGGCGTTATTTTGGATGATATTAAAATTAACATAACTAAAGTATGTTGCTCTGGTGAAGTATTATACTTTTTAACTCGAGATCATACTCTTTTCTCAGCCCATATCGTAAATAGGCAATTAAAACTTAAAAATATGAACATATCCGCAATTGATATCGCTACTAACGCGACCACTGTGTATTACATATCTGAAGAGGGAAGGATATTCCGATTCCCAACGGAAAATATTGAATTAAAAGAGGAGCTTTTTTTACAAGAAGAGAGTCGATGTTGTTCGCATGGAGTGGGAACGCCAGCCAGAAGACATAAAGCTAGAGCTTTGGCGACATCCGACGCAGGCAGTTTATTTATAGCTGAAGATTCCAGACTTTGGGCATGTGGTTCTCATGATCAACTCAATATTGAAACGGAAAATCCTCAATTAGTATCTTTCTTTACATCGAGACGAGTTGAAGCTATAGCATGTGGAAGTGCCTTCCATCTAGCCCTAGTCTATCGACAATTCAGTGGTCATTCATCCTGTTCCGAAGAATTAGAGGTACCATTATTTTTTTATATATTCAATCGATCCAGGCGGAGAGGGAGGTGAACTTTTCAACATCATTTTTTATTTTATTCCTCAAGTTTTTGACTGTATATCTTTAATAAAATCAAAATGTACTTATTTTCTCTTTCTCTTATGATTGGCCTCTCTTTATTCTTTTCATTGTCATCGCACTTTGTTATCAAATCTATGTATTTATGTATGATTCACAAATTGGTTATGAAGTAACATCTTATTTTTTCATTTGGTTATGAAGTAACATCTTATTCCACCTTATCAAATAAGTATTATTTACTAATTTGTGATATAAATTTTCACCAATATCTTTTGAGTGAATAAATTTTGGATTTTTAATAAGCGAAATTTTATCTATTAATAAAACTATTCTTTATTAGAGATATCATTCACTTCAATAAATAAATTCATGCATGCCAGTGCTTCGAAGAAACTCTCCTCCACTCAGTTTTCTTTTTCATGATAAATCATTGTAACAAATAGCAATTTGAAAAATAAACCCTTGGCATGGTTTGAATTAATGGAACGAATCCAAAAATCCGCAATTCGAACCCTAAAAAGAATCTCTAATCTCTCCAATCGCCCAATCAATTTAACCATCATAAAATTTCATCTAATCCAATTTATCATTTTTACTTTCTCGTAATCATAATATAGCAAAATTATTGTAATTGTCTAAAAATATGATCACGAGATTTTGATTTTTTTTTACTTTTTGGACCACCCTGAGTCCATAAATTCTGTTTTTCGAATTATGTCTGTGTGTATGTTCGATAACTCGAGTGCTCTTTAATGTAGATCAACCAAATTTTACAAATACATCAAAGATCTCTATCAAATTTTGGGCTAATTCCCGCAACCCGAAGTGGTACTTTACTTTTATCTTAACTGTTTTTCTAAAAATCGTAGTAACACACCTATATATATTTGAATATAAGGAAGACGATGGAAAGTCTTTCCCGATTTTTTTGCGTTGAACTTGATCTTGAACAGAATTACAGATATATGAATCATAAATCTCTTACCAGATTTGAAAGATTCAAAAAATTTCTAAAGTGTCTATCCTTTTTACATTCTTTTAAATAGGAAGTAATACTGATTTCAAATTTTATTTTAGGTATTTGCACCTGATTGTGCTTCCTGTACTGAATCTCGAAGTGGATCAGATCTTATACCTCCTGTTCTGGACCCATCCTCTTCATCAACTGCTAGTAGAGATCCTTCAGTAGAACGAAAATCTACAGACGATTCTACTTCAATATCCTTAAGGGAAGAAGCAGATCGAAGTGTGGAATCTCCTGAAACTGCAGAAACACAAGTAAACAAATTTTTATAATAAAAAAAAGCTTTAGAGTAAAATTAAATTTAGGACAAAAAATTTAGAAATAAAAATCTCAGACCAAAATTTATATTTTTGATTTTTAGGTAGAACCAAAAAGAACAGAATTTTTAGTAAATGCAGAGGCTGCACGTCAATTTCTTTCTAGACAATTAGTGTGGGGTGGAGATGATGGTGTGGTATCAACAGTAGCAAGCTATGCTAATTTAGTTTATGAGGGAGTCCGTACTCTTTCCCGTCATGTTAGTGGTAGCTCAGATACTAATGATGATATTCCTGATATGGATCAACCCTTCACTGATATTTCTCCAGAATTTGTACCTTCAGATGAACCTCGGTGTATTGACAGTCATCCAAAGGTATGTATTTGAATTTAATTGCCTCAAGTAATTATAAAATAGTAGTTGTTGCATTTTGAGACCATTAACCAAATTTATTTAATAGCAATTTCAAAAATTATATATATTAATTTCAAAAAGGTTTTGCATTCCTCAGGCATTTAGGCCATCAGGAATTTTTTATTAAGAAGGAATGAGTTCTCATTTTCTTACACTAAGAGGAGACATTAATGAAATGAGATTTCCAAAATCTTTTGCTATAAATTGAATTTGTAACTTTTAAATATCATATTTGAAAGAGCGATGTTTTAATATCCTTAATTTTCAACTGGTTTGCTGCCCATGACATGATTTTTAAAGACGGTTCTTTTTTTATGGCTATAGTAATTAATTTGAGTAAGGGACTGGATTTCCGGGTGCAGCGAAGGGAAAAATAAAAACAATATGTTCTTGTTGTTGACATTAACAATTAACAAATTAACATGTATATATATTTTTTAATTTAGGTGAGGTAGATACCTGAAGATTTATCTCTAGTAAAGGTAAAGACGAAAGAACGTGGCAGCTAGTTTTATTTCTTTTATTAAAAAAAAAAAAAAAACCCAGAGCGACATTTCGGTCAGCTATGCGACCATCTTCAGGGATTTGTCAAAAGAAATGCCCTTTGATGTTATTAATAGGCATAATTCACTCTTAGTTTATATGCCTATTTTATATGTGAACCAGCAGCTAGTCTTTAAGACTTTTACTATGCATTTCTATTGACAAAATCCCTGGCCTTGAAGATGCTCGCATATCTGCCTGAAACGTCGCTCTGGATTTTTTTTTTTTAAATAAAAGAAATAAAACTAGTTGCTATGCTCTTTCTACTTTACCTTTACTACAAATATATTTCATAT
>JAAAKE020079602.1:0-20218 GCA_010014785.2 Anisolabis maritima | reverse complement strand
TTTTTTTTTTTGTTGGTGATTATAAGAGAAAATGAAAAAGGGGAGGGGGGGGAGGGGGGGGGGGGTGGGGGAGGATTTATGCGGAGAATATTTTCCCGTCCTTCTTTTGTTCACTCATGAAAATATCTATTTTTTAGGGGTGGGGTAGGGTGGTTGGGATACTCCATAAATATCCATCACCTTTAAAAAAAAATTTTTTATTCTCGCCTGGTTCGTTCGTTCATCTCTCTCTTTTGTGTCAGCTCAAGACGTGCGACTATCAAAAACATTACAATGTAAAAAGCCAGGCGAATGAAATGGGCGTGGCTCGGAGGGCCAAGTGTTAGGAGAGGGGTGGGGGGAGATGACGTGTGGGCTGAAGAGGGGCGGCCCGGGCATCCGCCCCTCTCGCGCTTTTTTCCATTTATTTCATTCAGGAAATCATCTCCACTCGCTAAGCAATTATTATTTTCCTAAAGGGAAGATATATAGATCATGTACTAGCTAAATGCAGGGCGCTCCCCTCTTATGGTCTTAAATCCCGCAAATTAAGGTTTCAAATTTAGAAATTTAAATATAATCATTAAATTCTAGCAGCATCTAAGGCCATTTAGACATTAACGATAAAGTGTAAGAGGTGCTAGATAATAACTTCAATATTTATTCAAATTGATGGATAGCCAATATAATTTAGATAAATTTCATTTCGAGTCTATATTTAATCCTTTAATTAAAAATATTTTTTTCAAGTCTTTTTTGGCATCTGAGGCCATTTAGACTTAGTCCTTATTTATTGAAATAAATAAATTTTTATTTAAATAAAATTGCACAAATAATTTCAATCCTCAAGTTGTAATTTGAATTTGGGATTTCAACATTCGACTTCTAGTGGAGAGATAATATGAAGACAATGAATGCTTATCTACTCTTTGAATCAGCTAATGGTCTCCACTAAAAAAAGGTTTTTTATGTTGGGATGTTTTAAATTTAAAAATTTTTTATATATGTGTTAAAAAATCTTTAAAATTAAATTTTTTTTAAAGGGCCTTTTATTCTTTTCCCGATCTCTCAATGCATTCACATTTGATCTAATATTTTTAGAATTAGGATTCGAGATAGTGAACAGGCAACCATAATAATTATTTCTCAAACGATTTATTTTCCTCCCCTCCTTCTAGACCAGTGATTCCCAACCATCTTTGACTTCCTCACTTCTTTGTAGTCCATTCAACCGCTTTTATAAATAAAATAGGGCTATCTGCATCAAATGGGTAGGCTACATCCATTCGGGGCTGTTTTGTTTTGTTTTGTTGTGCAGGTATAAATATGAATCATTATTTATTCATATTTTATTTCAAGAATATATATCTTCCGCTATTGATTTTTTTTTATTTCGTATATCCCTAAACGACTAATCACATACCCCAAGGAACTTCAGGTTGGGATCCCTTATCTTTGCTGAAGTTCTTATCCATTTCAAACGCACATTTAAAAATTTCTTTTATTGAATGACTTGATTGATTGATAATAACCTTCAAAGTCAAGGGGGTAGGTTCGGATTCTAGTCAGTCCGATTAAAATTTATTGAAATCATTTGGATACCAATTGATATTGTATATCATTTAAAAATTTATATGGAAGAGATTAAAAAAAAAAAGCAACATTTTTTATATTTTTGGGGAAAAGAAAGACAAATTAATGGTAACAAAAATTTCCAGAATTAAAATGGAGTTTTAGAAAAAAAATAAAACTTTTCTTTTTTTAGCTGATCTTTCTTATCCGATTTTTGTATCAAAGAAGGAGAAAGAAAAAATAATTAGCTAAATTAATTGGTTTTTCGATGGCACATGGGAGATAATATTCTGTCCGTTGTGTAATCGTTTAATGCAAAGTTGAGCTTAATATTATCATTATTATTAATAACAAAAGCTTTATTGAAATCATTCACTCTTTCTCTCTCTTTTCATCTTTCGTTCGTAGCTAACTAAATTGTTTTTCAGAAAATTATCAAAATCGTTTATATAGTCGTTTAGAGGGAGAGAGTGAGCAAGGGTGGAGAAACAAATACCTATGTTAAAAATAGAATGCAAGATATAAATAATAAAAGATCAATCATGATGAATAAATAGAGCTAAATAAAAAATGTATCCATTTACTTCTCAAACGAATATACTATATTTAGAATAAACCAGCAGCTTCTCAAATTCCAGGTGTGAATATCTCGCTTTTAGTAGAAATTTCTTTTCAAAGTGTTTATTTTCAAATAAATACCATTTGGTTTTTACTTTCTCTTATAGCTAACATAAGGAAAGTATTGTATTTATACAAAAATTTAATCTCAAGATTTTGATTGTTCTTGACGTTTTGGACATTTGTCTGTATATCTGTGTTCGTTAATCTCGAAAACGCTTTAATGTAGCTCATCCAAATTTTTTTAGATACGTTCATTACCGAAAAATCATAGATCTCTATCAACCTTTGAGCAACCATCAGTGGTTCTTTATCAAATGCATTTTTTTAAAAATCGTGCTAATCAAATATGATTTCACGAGTAAAATGCTACATAGATACATTACAACAATAACAGAGACCACGGCTAGAATTTGGTCCACTTCCGGCAACCGGAACGACAAAGTCAAGGGAGGCTACTCCCGAATTTTTTTCATTGCTTTCCTCAAAAATCTCTAATTTCACAAAAAATGATGTCCTTCATCAAGAATAGGGTTATTTGAAAGCTTTATTCTCGACGAAAACTCAAATTGGAAAAATTTAGTATGATGCATTGATTGCTTCTCTTTATTAGGATTTTTAATAAAATATTGATTTTTTTTCTATTTTATTAGATGGCACTATATAAAAAAGTATTTTTATTAATACTCAAAAAATGGCTATTATTATTCTCATTTCATTTCCCTAAGAGAGAGGGAGCTCTGCATTTTATTTATTTATGTGAGTGAATAATGTTAAGATGCAAACCAAACCCCTGGAACTCATTTTAAGGTATTCATTCATTCTCTCTTTTTTAATTAATTAATTCAAGTTATAATTTCTTTTGATTTGGTCATCTTTGAAAGCGTTTAGATATTTGAGAAGTTGAGACCAAAGCCCAGGATAACCCAAAATATTTATTTCTTTTCTCAAGATATTTCTTATTTAAAACACTTTAAACTATATAAATATAAAATACTTTATTTGATCAAGAAGAAAGGCAAAGTCTACATGTTTCGTCCCGTAAACTCGACTTCTTCAGGACATAGATGGAGCGTCGAAACATGTAGACCTCAAATAATGAAAGATAGTTTTTTAATTTTAATAGAACATTATTTTTCTCAAAGACTGCCGAATATTTAACTGCATTCTCTTTGAAACAGGCTTTAGTCAGATCCTTTGACGCAACGCGTATTCATACTTTTCCAAATCCCTATACAAGACTCATTAAAAGAAAACTTAGAGGAAATTATTATTTTCGTTAACCCGTATTAAGAGAAGAAAGTGATGTTTTTGTCTGTGTGTTATTGGAGTGTTTCTCAGTTCTCTTCCAGCTCCTTATCTCTCTCTCCAAGGCACCCCAGAGAGAGCGGAAGGGTTGAAATCGATCTCAGGTCGACCCTTTTTAGGGCTACTTGAGCAGATGCTTAAAGAGAGAGAGAGAGAAGTTCTCCCTTTTGCAGACAGAAATCAACTCGCGTGCCCCACCCCACCCCCCCATCCTTCTCCCGGAAGAGAAAACAAACCACAGTAACTTTTTCTAAGATCGAACACTGACTAGCTAAATAAATTTTTTCGTTATAGGAAAATGTTAGTGATTTAATATTAACACTTTGATTTTAATAAGTTGTGTATCGATGAGCGTGTCCTTTAATTCAAAGAGAAGTAAGCGACGTTATCCATTTCTAAAGGGAAGTTTATACTGAGATTTTTTTAAGTCGGGAGCATTATTATTATTATGAAGGATTATATGGGCGCATCTCCTCCAGAAATATAAACTCCTCGTTTCAGGAAAAATATGGAATACTACGTCGAAAATCATTAATAAAGAAATTAGACGGCGGACTTGGCCGGATAAAAGAGGAGCAGCCATCGAGATCAGTGTCACTAAGCAATGCCAATCACTGCTAATCCTCAGATAGGTGGCCTCCGAGAAACAGAAAGTGTTGAGCGTCATTAGTATTAATTTTTCCAATGAAATATATTTATATTTAGAAGTCAAAATGGCCTCAGCTGCCGAAATTGACTTAAAATTGAAATAAATAAATAGATGAGAATTGTGTGAAAGGAAAGGAAGTCAGCTAATAGAGTAGACTCAATTGAAATAAAACTCCGAAACGTTTTGGTTTTAATTAAATAAATTCATCATCAGACAAAAGAGCTTAAAGAGGAGTCAAAAAATTTCGGAATATAAAAACTTTACAAAATATATACAAAAAATTATGACTTACCAAACCAAAATTTAAAAAAAAATTTATATTAAACGATATACCTCTACCGTCTACCGTCAACTATAGGGGGTGTTTGAAAACTACCAACTATTTCAAACAAAGCCCGGTCGGATTTATTTAATTAAAAACTAAACGTTTTACAAGTTAGGGTTTTATTTTGATAAATGCTACCCAACTGGCTCACTTCCTCTCCTTTCACACAATTCTAAATATAGAGAAATAAACAAGCAGTAATACATAAAAATTAATAAATAAATATATATGAAACCTTTCTAAATTTCAAATCATATCATAGAGAGACGATATGAATATGCCAAAGACAAATTGCAAATATGGAGACCGGGTGCAAATAATGTGCCTTTGTCATTGAATTCAAACTCTCAATTATGATTAGTTAAAACGAATACTCTTTGAGATTAGAGAGAGAGAGAGAGAGATCGCGCTTCCAAAGGTCAGTGATTCGCTTCCCGTGTTGAGCGATAAAATTTATTTAAATTCTATTGAATACCAACGGAGTTGAAATGTCCACTGATGCCGAAAAAAACTTAATGATTGAGAATGCAGACAATGTTTTAATATGGAGCATCCATTTTATCTGAAGATAGTCTTAGCTGAGACCGAAACACCACTCTCTTCTAATATAGACTACATCTTAAGAACGGGATTCTTAGAAGCATTTTTTTTAATTGATTGCGTGCATTTTAACCAGATTTAATGCCAAAAGATGTCTCATTTATTTCGCGCGCCTATCAAGAGTCCGGACGGGAAGCGAACCACTGCCCTTTAGTACGTGAGGCGAGATCTCTGCACTAAAATCCGTACAGAAATTATTTAATATAAAATATTTTATATTTTCTTCCCTATGTGTATGTGTACTGGCATTTGCAATATTTTCTCTTTATTTTCATACTCTAAGTGGAAATGCTCAAAAATAAAAGCACAATCAGGATTTTGAATTGCGAGATATCAGATTTAGAGATTTTAGATTTTTTTTTCACTCTATTCTCTCAATTATAGCTCTTCACAATGATTAAAAAAAACCAGGGGAATGTTGAGATGAGATATGCAGAAAAAATATCCAGAAGCTACTACCTTACAATAAAACAAAATCTGAAAAAACCACTTTCTATAATGGCCCAGTGTGTTGGAGATCCTCATTTATTTCATTGAAATTTGGAGTTTCTATTATATTATTAAACACAATAAAATAATCAAATGTGAGTATTTAATTGAATTTCTCTTTCTAATTCTGAGTTAATCCAGAAGGAGAGTCGACCTTAAATCAACATGAAGCAAAGAGAACGTTGATATTTCCCCTCCCCATACACACGCCATTTATCTATTCTTTGCCATTTTAAAAGCGAATTTCCCCTCCAATTGTGCTTAAGTAAATTTGTCTAATCGACTATCCATCCAATTTAGTTGCGGATTAGAAGGCGTTTTGCTTTGATTTGTTTGTTTTAACCAACCGGGGTTTAATCCTTTTCAATGACGTTTAAACTGTTTCCCTCCCCTCTCTCTGTCACTCTAAGCTTTTACAGTCCAAACAGAAATGAAATTGATTATATACCAACCACTGTTTACTCATAAAATATTCTATACCAAGGAAGAGAGAGGTTCTTCCGGAAAGAACATATTATACCGAAAAGGAACGTAGTGAAATCATACTAATATTACAAGGATTAGTATGCGTATTAGTCTAGTTCTTATATTCCCATTTGACCAATCCACTTAAAATTTTTTCTTTATTTACTTAATTATATCAACCTTTGATCAATATCATCAAACCAGTTTTCTAAATTTTCTAAATAGTTAATTACTTGCACCCTCTGTCACATTTTGAATTTTGTCCCAAAAAATCAAATATAAACAAAATAGGGACAAAAAAGGAAACTTATTTATTAAAACGAAAATAATATTTAAATAGTTTTTAGTATTAATTACAGCTACAAGATTAAATCCTTTCTCTTATTTTTACAACACTTATCTCATTTCATGCTTTTTGACTCTCACTCTCCAATCATTTCATTTCTACACTCAATTTTCAAACCCCTGCTTTTGGATAAGTAAATAGTCAGAGAATGAAGATGAAGAAAAAAAGATTAGCAGCTACTTTTTTTTAATGCTCACCTATGCTGACATTTCGATCTAGAAGACCATTTATCTCAAAGACACATTTTATGTGAAATGTTATTTCAATTATTTATAATTAAAAAATATCAAAGATTGACACGACAACAATACAATATATTATAAAGAATATAATTCATTTTAGATTATCTCTAAGGGCGATCGGAATAAATTTATTTTCAAGTATATTTATAAAAAGAGATATTGAGAACATATATATATATATATATATACTGGTAGTCTTGATCAAGTCCAAAACATGAGCATAGGTGGACATAACAAAAAAAAGAAACAATAATAAATGCTCTTCTTTTTCCTCAATCTTCAACTCTACTCCAGTAAATATGTAATGCACATCGTCTTTAGAGAGAATCGGGAAATTGGGCTCATGACTTAAAATATTTTTTTTTTAGTCTTTTCGGCATCTGACGTCATAAATAAATAATATATTTATTAACGATACAATTATTCAATCATGTTTATTTATAGCAAATGGTATCTAATGCATATATTTAAATTCTAAATAAAGTAAACCAAAATTAAAAAAAAAAAAAACTAAAAAATAAATGATATTTCTTGTGATGGTAACTTTTGGTTAGTTAGGACGGGAATCCCAGGATAGAGCGAGATGAAAATAAAAACGAGCCGACGTTTCCATAATTGTACCGAACAATTGACAGTCTTTAAAAAAGACAATCTGATAGCCCTGAAGAAGTACGCTGCCCGCGCATGAAACGCCGACAACGATAAATGGCCCGTTTTTATTATCACCTGGCTCTACCCTGGAATTCCTGTTCTAACTCTTAATTAAAAAATATAGTTATATATATATAAACATCAGTTTATTTTTTAATTACGTTGTCAATCTTTGATCCTTTCAACTTACTTATACATTAACCAACGTATGTGTGCGTTTTATATTCTTTTACCCTTTTATCTTATCTTCTTTGCCATTCATCATCTTTTTCCGTTATTTTTCTGCATTGTTATATTCTTTTATGCTTACAATTTATCTAGCTTGTATTTTATGATTTTATTCCATACTCCTAAGAGTCAGGGGAGGGGGGAGCCCGTACGTACAAACAGGGACGTCGCGACGTGTGCTTAACGTCCATTTTTCACTGGTGACTTGGTCGTGTGTGTCTCGCAAATGTTAGTTCCGTTTTCTCTGTAAATAAGCAGATTGCTTACTTGCCAGAAGAGGGTGGAGGAGGAGGGGGGGGGGAGGGGTGAGAGATTTAACAGCCAGCCAGCTGCCTCCTTCCTTTCTTCCTCTTCAATATGATATGATGACTTGAGAAAGCAGCCCTCAACTAGCCTCGGATAATAATTCCAAAGCTAAACCAAGAAGACACCATCTTTTTTCTTTCTAATTTACACTTCTCTTCAAATAGGAAAACTTTCTTATTAATTTAATTTACTTAAAGAGAGTCGCCACTTCGAAAATGTTTCACAAGGTGTAGTGAATTTTTTTCCTTTATAGTCGAGAAATGCTGAATCAGACACTTATGTGGACAAAAACTTCTTTTCTAAAAGTTTTTTTAAGATTCATTTCAAAGAGTAACGCCTTATTACATATTTTTTTTTACCTTTTTCGACACCGGAGCCATATTTATATAAAAAAATTTAATTAATTAAAATAGTTACACTTTAGAAAGTTTCTTTTGTGCTTGAGGCTCAAATTTTTTGGAACGGTGTGGTTTGAGAGGAGAGGGGAGGATCTTTCACAAGTGAGAGGGACCTTCACCTTCCCCCGATTCCCGCTGATCATACAACACTTCAATATGGCTAAAAAAGTGACGACCACCGCCTGTCTTTAAGAGAAGCTTGGAGTTGGAATTTTAATTGTAAATTTGCCTTAAATTTATTTCAATTTCAAATTCCCTGAAGAAATCATAAACAAAATTTGTTATTTATTTTTTTTTTCACTAAAATTAACTTTTGCTCATTTGACAGGATTGGAACTTAAATTCTTGCACAAGCAAATAAATTTATTTGAAGAAATCAGATTAAGAATCTTTGTTAATGATTTTATGTTGGATTATATTTATTGGAAATTTTATGAAGGAAAAAACCAGCGAACTTTTTCTCTCCCTCTCTCCAAGATCTTGGATAGAAAACGTTTCGCTGGATTTTTTTCAATCTTAGTTGAATATGAATGTCTGGCTTTCATTTTAAAAAGATTTTAAAATTTAAAAATAAAGTTTTTCACAAAGACAGGTTTTCTGGAGAATTTATAACTATGTGCTCCCCAAAACAAACACTGAATAAGATAAGTAGTTGCTTTTGAAACCTTGCAAAAGATTGTAAGCCTTTTTAACAAAAATAAATATAATTTTATTGTAAATTATACTTTTTACTTAGAACAAATAAGTCTACAGTTTCCGCTAAAGTTTACTCCCAAAGACAAATAAATGGAAGGCATTCATCTAATAATATTTTAATTAGGCTTGTTTTCCTAATTAAATGCTATAAACTTTTGATTAATCAAAATTAATTAATAAAAATTCTATCTAATTGGACCCTGATTGTTACAAATAAATGTGGAGAGATAATGTAAATGAGGATATTGCTCTCTATAATAAGAGAAAGTAAAAATGGTCAAAGATAACAAAATTTCCATATCAACTTCAACTCCCATCTTCATGTTAATAAAGAGCAGCGAGCCTCGCGCCTCTTATTAGAAGAAACAACTACATTTTACCACTAATAAATATTTTTTAAAGAAATAAACTTGACCGCCTGTCTCTGCACGTGCATCCAAGCAGGTATACATCCGCAATTGCAACAATTTCCAATTCATTTGAAGGTAATTCAATTCCTGTAAAATGAGAACACAAAACTTAAACAATAATATGCACATAAATAAATAATGTCTCTTAAAAACAAACGATTAAAAAAATATTGGTATATAAAAAAGGTTATGGATATATAAAAAGAAAAGCGGCTACTGAGATTCTTTGAAGAGACATACGAGTCCTGATGAAAAATCAAAACACTGCGATCAAGAGAAAGACTGTATAAATGGAAAATAAATTCAGTATTTCATATTTGCGAGTGAATGTGAGAGAGAAATCGCGAGAATGAATCACTTCCGAGGGAAAAAACAAAAACAAACCAGTGTGAGATTATTTTATTCTGATATAAAACATATCTTAACAAGTTACTAAGAGTAAGCAATAAATGACTTTATGTCTTCCATAAAGCAACAAGAGAAGAGAGAATAAATTCCAAGTTGCAAATTGGGAACCCTCATCACTCTCTATTGACAGGGGAAATAATCTTAGGGAATATTGGAGAAAATAAAACCCACAAAGAGGAGATTAATATGGAGAGGAGAGGGGCATCCATATTTTGTTTGATATCTACGGGCGTATCTAAGAAGGGAGAGGACGTCAAAGATGCAACCAACAAAATATAGATAGCATTTGCCCATTTTTTTCTACGCTTCTGTTAATAATATCTTAGTGTAGCATATTATCTCGATTATGTGAGTTGGAAAATTTTAATTTGGATAAAAAAACGGGAATCTTGCGGTGGTTGAAATAAAAAATTTATATCCTGTTGCGGATATTCCGGGCGCACTTCACGCTCATTCCCAGGCCTATAATCAGATTTTATTTTTATTATTTCATATTATAAACCCTAGTATGTGATGATATTTACATACGAACAAAATTGTCAATATTTTTGTTTCAACCGTCTGGCTGCTCAGCGAGATTCCCGCTTCCATTATCCAATTATAGCACATTATTTTGCATTAAGAAAAATTGTGCTAATAACTATGTAATATAGAAAGTAATTTTTTATTAAATATTTGGCAATCTAAAAAACAAAATTCCGACAGGAGAGACTGAGAAGCCATTACAAGGAATAAATAAAAACATGTTTATGGATTGGATTCCATTTTGGAGATGGATTTCTCGTCCCATAGGCACTTAGGCTATCACGAATTGGGCCCTTTGTGCCTCTTGCAGGGGGGGGGGATTATCTCCCACTTTCCTCCCCCAGGAGGAGACTTTTGGCAAAGTTGTTGAAAAATTTTCTGGGGGAAGCAGGTCTCGAACCCGCGTTGCGCTTTGATCCGTAATCCGCAGCTTAGCCGATTAGCCTCACACATGGTTATGTATCTATGACGTCAGTTTTTCCCACTCCTGTCGGAGGGACAGGGGTTAATATCATAACCTCTATATGATTAGATACGGCGTCCGGGAGTAAATAACCCTGCCTATTTTTATTTATCCAACTTTACTAGTAATGGAGTTATTGAATAATTAAGATAAAAATTAACGTCAAAAAACAAATTTTTCTCCATTTTCCTCATTGTCATTTCGTCCATATTAAATTGATTGTAATGGTTCATATTTCTCAACACAAAATTATATCATTATATCAAATAATATATCAACCATTTTCGTTTACACACTTTAAGGTGTTGCATTTTTTCGTGATCGTTCGAGAAAGATCAACGTCAAAAAAAATTATTTAAAAAAAAAGGAAAAAAATTAAAAAACCAAAACAAAAAGTTTAAGCGTGATTGACATTAAAGACTCTCTCTTTTCAAGAGTTTGAATGTGAGAGGGAGAGGAGGCAAGTCAAGAAACGAAAGTTAAATAAGAAATAACGTCAAAGCGCTCTATAAATAAACGAAAGTAAAAAAAGTGTGTGGCCTAACTAAGAGAGGGGAAAAGAGAGTCTTAGAGGAGAAATGGTGGTGCCACATAACTTTCACTTATCGATTATTTTGAATATTTTATTCGCAGAGGAATTTTATTTTTTAACTAGAAAACGGTTGGCATTATTTTTAGACACATGAGAGAGTGATTCAAAGATCGCTTATAGCGAATATTAAAAAAAATGGCTGTTTTTTTTTTTTTTTTGAAAAATTTAATTTAGAAATATTTATAAATAAAAATATAGACAAAAAAGTACAAAACTGCAAGAGTAAAATAAGCCCCCCCCGTCTGTCCAAGAACTTTATCTATTGAAACCAAAGTATACATTATACTATACTATTTCTTTAATTTTGTAATTGATAGAATATTTACAAAAAAAAAAAAAAAAAAAAAAAACAAAAATCGTATCGATTTTTGTAAAAAAATAAAAATATCCAAAAAATGCGTTGATTGGCGATTTTAAAAATGTTTTTAATTAAGAATCAAAAGCAACTTAACTTTTAACAACAGTCAAATGTGATACTTCATGTGAAGTTCAAACCTAGAAAATCAAAATATCTCCCAGAGTTTTCACTTTATCAAAATATTACCCAAATACAAAATTGTTTTATTTATAATTTCGAACAACTTTTGCTTGAAAAAATGTTTTGTATCTTTTTCTCTTTAGGGACTTGCAATTAGGGCTGGGTGTTTTAGAAAAGTCTTGTGCCATTAATCCCCACTAATTATACTAATGATCTTTGAGCCTGATGCAATCAAATATCATATATAATAATAAAATCACTAGCCGGTAAATTTCTAAAAATTAGTTCCTTTTTCATTATGCACAACCTAAAGTAAAGAAAACTGAGTGATGTGCAGTCACATCAGATTTTTTACATCGGCCCTCCTAGGTGACCGTTTTATGCTATTTGAATACTAATTTAATCAATTTCGTTGGAGTAGATAGAACGATAATTAAAAATACCGAAAATTTTTTTGGTTCATTTTTGCTTTGCGGAAGGTAGGCAACTCAAATGACCAACTCGCAAAAGCATTTTTCGATTAATTGCTCTTCTGAATGAATAGGGGATAAATCTTTCTCGAGAGCAACAATTGGGCATAGCTAGAGGAACTCTGGAGCAATTAGGGAGTTGGTCATTTGGTTGCCTACCTCCCAGAAAGCGAAAAAGAACGAATATATGAAAAAAAAAAATTAAATAAAAACTTTAAAGATCAGACAATAAAATTTTAATTAGCCTTCATACTTAATCTCTTTATTCATAAATATTTCAAATATTTTTTCTTCAATTGTTGAAGTATCTTGAATGACGTTTGATGGATTTTTATTACACACCTTCTATGATCAACAATCACTCAATTTAAATAATAATTGTTTTGACAATTTCATCTTTCATTAGAGCTGGAGTGAATGAGAAAGTGTCAGAACAATTATTTTATTAATTGAGTGATTGTATAGTAACTTTCAAAAGTTTTAGGCCTTTTAAAATTCTTCCGATTAAATTTTAATTCACATATCAAAAGATAAAAGATACCTAAAATATGAAATCTGGAGGGAAATAAATGATTTTTAATAGAATAAAACAACAAAGAAATATATCACGTTGCTGTGATACACACTTGAAACGTCCACGAGAAAAAATTAGAATTTTTTTCTCCTTCAAAGATCCTCAATGAAACAAATCATGTTATTTGTCAACTTGTACAAACATATAATTAGTATTTAACAACTCAATCCTTTGAAAAAGATGGAGAGACCGGGGTTCGATTCCCAGTTGAAGCATGTTTTTCGGAGGTCTGCGTTAATAAATATTAATTTGCCGATAGGTTTGTTAACATAAACTTGTATGATATAGTATATAATTTATTATTAATTGAAATCCTTATGATAAAGTATGTGCCTTCTACAGCCTCCACAATCATAAATACAACAATAGGCAACGAAGTTGCAACACTCTCCCTCACCATATCCTCTGGGAACATAAGATTTACAACCTTTTTTTTTTTTCGTTTTTACTTTCTCTTATTGTAAAATAAATCCGCTCCACTCAACAGATTGTTTTGAAAATTGGCCCAGGTCTGAAGACAATGTTTGAATATATAATTTTCACGGAGTTTCAAAAGTTTTGAGTCAGCAGATGCTGAGAAAATCGTGGTGCGCGGTAAATATTTGAGGGCCACCCTCTGCGGACTGATTCGCCTCAATTTTTATCTTCTTAGGCTATAGGGATGTTAAGTTTTATCCTTTTCCGGTGAATGGGGGCACCAGAGATATACTCGTAAACCTAATTAAAAGCTACTAACACACATACATATATATACATATTCACATAAATATTTTTTTTGCATTTTTGAGGTTTTTTTGAATTGAATTGTAAAGGTATTTTTAAAAATTGCGGAATTAATTTTTCATAGTCATAATATTTTCCCCTTTCTATTATACCAATTTTAAACAAATTGAACGAAAATATTTAATTTTAATTTAATTTTTTTTTTAAGTATAGATAAAATGCTAATAAAAATTTAAGATAGCGTTTCGTTTCGGTGGGCAGATGCCTCCTTCTTCAGAACTCTGAATACAAACACTCACCCACTCATATTACAAAGCAAGTTGCTCAACTCTGATTACCAGTAGCCTATAAGATTATTTCATTGCTGCCATTCCCAAGATTTAAAATTAAACAGCCACATCTGCATAAACATCAATATGACGTTGCCATCCCTAAACGGGCATTTTAATCAAAGCAATTATTTTGATTTATACTTAAAAACTCTGATGGTGGATGGTGTATAGCTAACAAGATTAAATAAACAAATATGAACTTGAAAAAGATTTTAATCTATACCGAAACGTTTACGACGGAAATTTTTTACATTAAGTATTAATTACATATGGTGGATGTTAGTGAGTTGTGGGGGAGTTGTCGTATTGTAGTAGTATACAGGGCGTCTACCTCGAACACACCCACCAGGCGATAAAGCAAGCAGAAAGCAGGCAAAGGTATCGATTGGAGCGCCAGCAGCCGGCCGGTCGGCGCGGCGTTGCAGAATCCAACCGACAACGACGAGGACGAGGACGAGGACGAGGACGTCGACGGCGGCGCGCCGTCGCCGCCCGCAACACAGCAGCAAAAGGCGCGGGCGGGCCCAACGAATTTGCATTCACCTAACCCCCCTTCCAAAATAAATAGAGGCTAGTAGGATCGATCAATCCATATCTCTCTCTTCAGTTGTTGATTATTTAATCGCAAACAGAAATCAAACGCCAACTTTCAATATTTGTACCAAAAAAAAAAAAAAAAAAAAGAAATAAAAAGAGCGGAACAAAAAGCAAAAAGCAAATGTTGGTTTGTCTGCTATCTTCATTTATATTTGGTAGAGAGAAAAAAAAGATTTAATATGAACGTGGAAAGATTAAATTCCATGTTCCATGTAAACATAATAGAGCGCATTTTCTCCTTGAGGGAGAAATGCGATTAAAACAAACTATTTATGGAATTTAATTATTAAAAAAAGAAAAATAAACCCAACTCCCTTTGGAGTAGTGGCATTACTCTAGTAGTAGTTACATGTTTCAAGCGTTTCCTTCTTGAACGGTCAAATTAAAAAAAAATTGATCTGACCATTTAATTTCAATAAATTTGGAGAGACGGTTATTTATTTATTGTTCCCATTGTTGACCTTTGAGATTTATTAAATCAAGGATACCATTAGTGTGGATCTCTATCCGAATCTAACATAAAAATTATCGTCAAATTTCGACGGCCATTTCAAGCATATTGCCAATGACCGATTTTATTTTTACTTCATTTTTGATGTTTTTTTCGAATCCGAAAAGAAATTGTGGACATACAGATGTTCTACCGAAATAAAATCCATCATTCGTCCCAAAGCGACGATTGTCCGCAATAGAAGAGTGTCATCGCCCCAACATCCCCATGTAGTTAAACACGCGACTAGCAGGACTAGTCAATTCCAGTCTTCCTTTATCCTCATAGCCTCTCGTGATTGGAACACCCGCCCTACTAAAACGTACAATCTCAAAAAAAAAACAAAAAATTCATTCAGACAATACATACAACATCGAATTCGGTAAATTTTTGTTAAGATTTCTACCACTGCACTAAGGAAAATTTAATATTCTATTTATTTCATATAATTAATAAAATATTAATAGTATAATATATAGTATCATATATTTTAATAGAACGGCCGTTGTCAAAATGGAAAAATTATACATAATATATATATATATAGATATATAATAATAGAATAAACATTCACACTGAGTAGAGTAATTCAATGCTTATTTTAAATTATAGGTGGAAACTATATCCAAAAAAGAAGGCACTGATGAATCGAATCGAAAAAATAGTGGATCTCTTGACAAAATCAGTTCAAATTAAATTAAAGATTAAAATGACAGAAGAGTTAATTAATCCTTGAGGCTGTGGATATTGTTGTGATGGAGGCAGAGAAAATACAAGACTTTGCCTCCATATTTATTTGATTTCATTAATGCTCTTCAAGACTGACTGAAATCAAATAAATGTGTCTTGCATTTTTCCTGAAGATTAAATATGAAGTCCTTCCAATTGAATTTGCTCTCAACTTGTCAGACAATTCTTTAAAATCCACTTGTCAGTAATAAATATTAAAAATTTCTAATCCTCAAAGTTTCAAAAACAAGTCCTTGGATGTTAAATTAGATATTCTCCATTAAGACGGGAATTAAAAATTTTAACGCCTCTGAATAGACAAAAATGTAAATTCTTTTTAGAAAAAACTTTTATAAATAACTTGTATTGTGTGATGGAATAAATTAAATGGAAGACAAATCTTTAAATAGGGGCTACGTACTCGTGTAGATGATTTATCGTCCCCTGGCGTATTATTCTCTAGTTGAGGGCACAACAAATTATTCATTGAAAATAAAGGTCTGGGTTATTTAATTGGCCACAAGTTTAAAAAATACGCTTATTTTCTTACGATAAACCGAGTTTAAACTCGAGTTTAGACTGAAATGTCACTTGGCATTGTCAGAGTTTAGTTTAATAAAAAAAATGAATTTTTCAAATGCCTCTCCTTGATTTGTAGTCTTCTTATTGTTTATTGCTGAATAAAGGCTCTCTCTCTCTCTCTTCACTCTTTAATTATTTAGATGATATCGACCAGACCAATTTATAATTAGTTAGTTCCCCCACGGCATAATCGTTATTTGATCGTTGTGAATTGGTCGCCCGAGCTGTCCATTTTCACCCCGTCCCCCACCCCTTCTCTGATTTCACACACCCCTTCCTTTATCTATCACCTGTCATTTTTCTCTCTAAATATCACACCCACCCTCCTTCCATTTAAGTTAAATGAAAATTTCCCAATATATTTATACTATTAGTACTGACAGAGTCAAAAGTGGGATCTAGGATAGCTTCATGAGACTTTAGTTTCATTTAAAACATTATTTTATATTCCTTGGAAATTTACTATACAAAATTAATTATTTTTAATGTAATTAATCAAACAATGTGAGATTATTATTAATTATTTAATTACAATTCAAAAGAGATTGTTGGATTTAGATAAGAATTTTAATTAAAGAATATTCAAGTTATTTTACTTGTCTGTCCTCGGAAGGAGATGAAACAATTTGTTATAAAATACCAAGAAAATTTCCTTTTTTTCGTCTTTATTATATGATTGTGATTCTGAAATTTGTTGGCTAGCAGCTTGAGCTCATATTTCAGTTTCAATTTTTAAAAAATCTTCTGTAAATGTTTGTAATTTTTAACCGAAACCAACAAATTCCAAAATCACAATCAGAGTAAAGAATAATGGAAAATTCTTCTAATTCCTTCACAGAAATAACTTGATATCAATTAACAATCGAGAAATAATTTAAATGTTTAGAAAGCGTTATTTTTCATGACTCTAATATCCTGAATAAAAATATTTATTAAATAAATGATCAATTATTACCTCATCTAGACATAGAATTTTTTTGTAATCGCATTAATTTCTTACTATATATTTAATACATAAATAAGAGAAAGTAAAAAATTATGAATAATGTAGTAATAAGTAATATTGAGGTTCTAATTTAAAATAAATTCTAAAAAATATAAAATAATATTTTGCATATTGTTAAGAGCGTTGAAAATTTTATTTCCCTCTCTATTATATTTTTATTTATTTGGATAATGTATGTATTTTCAATTTTTTTTTTTAAGAGGCGAGGGGTTTGAGAAAAAAGATTTAGTAAAAAATTTTATTTATGACATTTTCTTAAAAAAATTTTCCACCCTGCTAAAAACGTCTCTCGGATCCGATTATAAAAAAAATTTTCTTTTTGTGTTATTTTTGGATTCTGTGTAATTCAGTTCGATATTTCTTTAAAAAGTTAAAAAATATTCAGTTACATCTTTTTTGAAAAGTTCTTTATAGGCGAGCAAGCGCAATGGCGGTTCCCAAACTAAAAGCACCGAAACCTAGAGATGCGAATTATTTATAATCACCGCTTCCTGTGATAAATCTTAAATTAAATTAATCGCTTTAATCTTTTTAATAAAACCGAATGGTCACTTGAACCCTTGCCCTACCGATAAGTTAGAGCAGAATCGTAAATGCCTCAAAAAACATTTTTGGAAAAGTCTCTCAAAAAATGAGAAAATGAAATCTAATTTTATTTTCTCATAATGAACATTTCAAATAACGATGATCTTTGTTTTATGAATGCAATAAATCCTATATAGATAAAAAAACAAGAGAAACATCATCTTCCATTTCTTCCAAGCTAATAGAAAAAAAATTTAATGTTTTTGATGCTTATGCTTCTGTTGCGTGTTGTTGGGTTATCCATCCCCTCCCACCCATCATTTCTTCTTCCATTGATTCATATTTGAAGTTGAATCGACTCAGGAGTTTAGATAGATTCTCTCTCTCTTTCTTTTTCTTAATACCAAAGGAAAGTCCTGATGCCCTGAAACCTTACATTCGGGACTTTTACATTATCTCTGAAGGAGATCAAATTCATTTGAATTCTCTCTATTTAATTTAATTATTATTTTTCATAATTTCAGCTTACTGCGCCATGTACTGTCCAATTTTCGAATATTTTCGAAGAAAATTTTATTCTTAACCATTTGAGGATTTTAAATTTTTATTTTTATCCATTAAAAATTTAAAAAGGGGTGGTCTAAGGGGCATAAGGCCATAGCAAAGCGCGTAATTCATCGAAAGTTGGATTTCAATTAAGTCTTTTTCAGCATCGGAGGCCATTTAAACTCCGACCTTATTCATTTATATTAATTGGTAGCCAATATAATATAAAAAATCTCAGGACGGGAAGCGAACCAATGACCTTTGAATGAGGCGAGACCTCTACCTCTGCACCAAGGAACAGGATTTCAATTCTTTTTATTAATGAAATTTTTTAATAAATTTCTTGCAAAAATTTAATTTAATTTATTTGGTTATTAGTTGGTCCCAACAGTTTTATTTCTTTTCCATTAAATTATATTATATTTATGCACATAAAATTAAAAATTCCCGTCTTTTTTTCTATTGATTTAGCCATTCGCTTTCTTTCTTCCCTCCTCATTTATATTTAGATGACATTCACTAAAAATGCTAATCAACAGAACGAGATAAAAGCTAAAAATTATTCAATTAATAAAAAATTAAATTGATATTTCAAAAAAACAACATTTTCTTCTTTGATTTTTGCTGGTTATAAGTTGATTAAAAAATAGCAACAACAACAACATGAATATGAATATAAATATTTTTTTTTTTTTTTGAATAGATTAAAGGGTTAAGATATGCAATCTCTTATCTTTATTAACAACTTGTGACTTTTTAACATAGTTTTCTACTTTCCTATACATCTTGAAGGATTGTATAAAAAAAAAGTCTAGAAAGTGAAGGAAATGAAATCCCCTGGAGGCAAAAGAAAAAATGAATTAGACAATCTCGTCCCTTTTTGAATGTATATGACGTTAGATAAGTCACAACAGAACGAATTTTTTTGATTGAAACAAAATTTTAAATATACGCTTTTAATCAAGATCCAAAGACAACATCAACTTTTGGCAACAAACCATCCATCCAGTCCAAGTGGTACTTCATTTGAAGTTCAAACCTAAAAAATTCAACTCATCTCTTTAACTTTTAACGTTAGCAAAATAATACCCATTTACATCATCATTCTCAACAACTGTTATTTAATAAACAAATTTTTTTAATATCTATTACCTTTTCAGAATTTTAGTCTTATTCTTGTGCCATTTCTATTTTTTTTTTTACCTCTCATTTTCTAAAAATCATTTGCACTAGTTGTTTGTTATTCCCTTTAGAAATACGAAAAAAAGATCAATGTTCAAATATAGAATACATAAGAATAATAAACAGCGAGAATTTTTCCTTCTCTTCCCCGCTCTTCAAAAATAAACAAAAGAACATCAAACCTTAATCTAACTTAAATTAGACTATCAAATTCAAATCAAATATTCTATTTTTAGATTCACTCACTTCTTTTTAAATGGAAGGGATCTTTTGGTTTTAATATATAAAGCCCTTTCACTTATCTTTATTTTTTTGTCTATATTTTCATTTATAAGAGTTATTCTAAATTAAATTTTAAATAACTTTTGTTAATATCTACATTAAAAAAAATAACCCTTTTTGAAATATTAAGAATTTTCGCTATAAGCGATCTTTGAATCAGCCAGTGACAAAAAATAATACAAACTGATATTTAGTTAAAATATAAAATTTTTGCTTGAATAAAATATAAAAGATTATGTGGCACCACCAGTTTTTTCTCATTTTGCTCTCTTCCCCTACTTTCCCATTCCCCTCTTCATTCAGTTTCTAATTCAGTTTGTTATTGATTTCTATATTCCCAAAATAATTTATTTCCGTATACTACATCCAATATCGAACCCCCACACCCCCCCCCCCCCCCCAGAAGACAAAGCACACCCAGAGCTACACCGT
>JAAAKE020079591.1:0-24698 GCA_010014785.2 Anisolabis maritima | reverse complement strand
TAGATAATAACAATAATAAACCATTGCATTGGGCTTGTAGTAATGGCAATCTTTTAGTATCAGAATATCTTATCTCAAAAGGGGCAAATATAGAATCTATAACAAAGGGTGGCTACACAGCATTACATTATGCGGTAATTAATTCTCGTTTTCCTATTATCAAATTGCTTATACATAGAGGTGCGAATATTAACGCTCGAGGTGGTAATGGCAATACACCTTTGCATTATGCTTATAAAAACAAAAATGAAAACATTATTCAATTTCTTATTGAAAATTGTGCTAATCCGAATATTCTCAATTGTGACGGTAAATATCCTGGATTTTGATATTTGAAAAAAAATATGATTGTTATATAAAAACCAGAAGTAAGCATTTCACTGAATAATCAAATCCATGTCTAATTTGTTCCACTTATCTTTACTTTACTAGAGAGTTAATATGAAGTTATTTATTAATTATTTTATTATATTTGTTAAATATATATATATATATATTATAAAAACAAATTGTTATTTTTAATTTTGTTAAACTATTATTCGTTCCTACTTTAAGTTGAACTTCGATAATAAGAGTTTTTCATCCCCTGGTCTTTTTGACCGTGATAAATTACTTTTATTTAAAATATATTATTACTGCATGTTTGGATAAAATAAAAATAATGACAATAGCGTTATTTTTATTTAAGGATTTGAGAATCACTCCTCGCCTCTCCAAGCAATCATATCATCTCATTAGGCATACGTCCTCAAAAAAAAATTCTGTTACTGAGGATGGCCGAAATATTTGCTAATAAAGTGAAATGAAAACACCTGAGTAAGCGGATGATTTCATTTCTCCGGATTCTTAAAAATAATTTTTGTTCTGTTCAAATAAAATATGAAATTCTCAACAAACAATAGTCAATCATAAGTTGACTTTTTGCTCTATCCCTTGGTGCAGAGCTAGAGGTTTGGCTTCACGTCAGTGGTTCCCTTCCCGTTCTGAGCGACAAAAATTTATTTAAATTATATTGGCTACCAATTAATTTAAATAAATAAGGATTGGGTCTAAATGGTCTCAGATGTCGAAAAGGACTAAAAAAAAGTTCTCTTCTTTGCCTCAAACAATTATTAGAAGGAGAAAACAACGTCCGTGACTCTTCCTCACTTGAAATTCAAAAAACATCAAAAGTATCTTTTTTTATAATTGGCGCGCTTTATTTTAAATTATTTAATTTCATAATTTCTCTTTATTTCCCTTCTTTCTCTTGATCCTATTTGCAATTTCATTTCATTTATTAGGAAAATTTAAATTTATAAGATAGAAATTTTTTTTTTATATCATTGATTGCTGATGACTTCATTTACATCAAACAGGAAATCCCCTGACTTAAATCGTTCTCTTATTTTTAATCATTTATGTTTGTCTGTTTCTATAAATAATTTTCAATTTATTTAATTTTAAAATATTATTTTCATTTTTGTTAATTAAAAAATAAAATTTATTAAAAATGTCAGGTGAAACTGAATCCAATCCAATTAAAGCAAGAATCAAGAGATTAGAACTTGAAAAGGAAAGGGACATTTATAAAATGAAATGCGCTTTCCTTTTAGAAGAAATGAAGGTATGATATTTTATATGTATATTTAATTATAATTAAGTATATAATATAATATAGTCACCTAGATAACCTTAAATTTCAAGGCATGGTTCGGATTCCAGATATTTATTTAAATCAATTGGATACCAATTGATATAAATAATAAAATATGCCTGGTGTTTCTATCAGTGCTTCTTAACCGCTGGTCCTCAGAAAATTACACTATTAAAATAATTTAATTTAAAATTAAGTTTTTATTATGAATTTATTTAAAATCCCGAACGCTTCATATTTGTATTTATAAAGAATGGATTGATATTAATTATTTCAAATTTTAAAAGTTTATTTATTTATTTTTCGAAATTTTATCTTACCTGGCCGAGTTAAGTTGTTTAACGGTCCGCGAACGAAAAATACAGAGAACCGCTCGTTTGTATTATATTCAAAAAGTCTAATGCAATAGAGTTAATTTTTTAAATTCTTTCTTGGCATCTGAGGCCATTTAAACTCTGTCCTTATATAAATTAATTGGAAGCCAATATAATATAAATAAATTTTTGTCGCTCAGGACAGGAAGCGAAGCCACGAGTTAGTAAAATTATGAATAAAATATTTTCACTTTTATTTATCAAACATTGCACTGATAATATAAAAAATATACTAATTGTGATATTCAGCCGGTTCGGGCGAAGTTGCTACTAAAATTTTATTAAAATGCTAAATAGGCAATTTTAGATTTGTTTAATGAAATGCTATAAATGTTTTATATATATATATATATTCCAATGGATTATCGCATATTAGGTTACATCGGACCCTAAAGTGTGTTAACCATAGGAATATATATAAAATTAGCATGGTCTATTATATTTTAAATAAATAAATCTATAGACTTTTTGGGAGTCTTTCTGGTTTAGGTAATTGAAGATCAATATCACTTCGCCTAGCTTCCATGTTTTTAGTGTTAATGTATTTACTTATTTTTAGTCGGTAGCATTAAAAGCATGTGATATTTTTTAAGCCTGAGATTTTTTCAAATATTTAATTTTTATTTTATTTCCTTTTTATTTTTTTATTAGAGATGCAAAAGAATAGCAAATTTATTAAGAATAGAATTGGATAATGTAAGAAAATTGCTATTTTCCTTTATTTGTATTTTATTAAAATTTATTTTTATTAATTTTTTTTTCCTCTTTCAGAAAATTGATGAGAATAAGAAATTAATTGAACAAACTATAATTTTGAATGATAAAATTTGTCAATTAAATGAACAGAATGAACTTAATAATTTAAAAAAAGTAAGTAAGAAAGAACAAGTCGAGCAAAATGCACATCACTCAACTTTCTCTTACCTAAGCTAAGGGGGCTGTTCCACCAGATTTTTTGTGTCGGGCCTCCTAGGTAGCCTTTTAGTGCCAATTTAAGTGATTTCGTTAGAGATGATTAAGAAATAGGGCGATTACTTCCTCCGTTTATCAGAACAACGGCAAAATAATACATCAGTAAAGTGGACCCCAGACTATTCAAAAGAAGTATATATTCCATAAATACTTCAACACAAATTTGGGAAATTCCGGATAGAACACTCCACCAGTCCTCTATCTTCGCCTCTTCCAGTCTGTCTGGTTGGCACTCCTGACCGCCCTCTTCCAATCTACCCTATCTAATGCTTCATTCTCCGACAGAACAAATCCAGCCCGGTCATTCTTGGAGCTCCTCTTCGTGGCCCTCCTTGCCCAAAGGAGCGTAGTTGCCATTTGCGTATCTTCCCGGAAAAAGGGCGATATGCCAGGGCTGCTCCATGCGGTCTAATCTGGTGACCAAAAGTGATCATCCACATCGACATCAGCTTCGCTTGGTCCTTTGTCATTGTCGAATATAAAACAACTGTCCGGTAAATTGACGACTTCATTATGAGTCGCCGGAACCCCGAATATTCTCACGAATTCATTCATCCATCTGGCATTAATCAGGCTGGATATTTCCTCCCTGGAGCCTACTGAGGGAGCCATTGGTCAGTTTATTAAGTTTCTCTTCATCGATTTTTCTTTTAAAATTAATGAATGAATACAAATTAAGGACCCCTCTATTAGAGCTTGCTCCCCTCTTTTGGGGCTTATTTCCACCACTGCCTGAGACCCTATAGACTTAAAAGATATATTATATAAAATATTATGATACAATGATCTATTTACATCAATTGGTATCCAATCGATATAAATAAATTATCATCCTGGGCTCGGAACCTATACCTCTTGGCTTTGGCTATCTTTAGCCTCTCGGCCACGTGAGGGGGGGGGGGGGGAGGGGCTCTGTCCGAGTTGTATATATCCTCTATATGTTATCGTTAAGAGTCCGAAATTAATGCAATGTCAGCAGTAACTATTTAATGTTAACATTAACTCACTCTTCAATAATTTAAGAAAAACAAATAGGCTTCTTAGGAAATGCAAGAAATTAAACCTAAAAGTTATATTGATATAATATAATCTATTTAGAAATTTGTGTTCAAATTGTATTATGCTAAGGGTGCCGTAAAATTTTTCGAGCTTTTAACTTCAAAAGTTTAGGAACTTCTTTCTTCTACTATTGTTGAGGAGTCCAATTTATTGTTGTTGATTGGACCTTTCGGGCTTGTGCGAAAGAAAGGGGTGGTGACCTCTCTCGACGAGTCTTGACGTGTCCATTTAGTTGAGTGAGTTTGACGGATTGAGGAAAGGAGTTTTCGGGGCTTTAGTGAAGCAATTATTCGAGTGGTTTTTGAAGATTTTTTATTTAACAGAAAATATATATTAACGAAGAGAGGAAATAGATAAGAAGGGAGAGAGATAAATGTATAGAAAAGGATTGGCAGGTGGATTGAAGTGAAAGACAACAGATAGAGTATATGGAGTATCAGTAGAATCAGCCCGGACCCCGAAATCAAAAATCAAACTGACAGCCCTGTCACTGTCTCCGAATATGTCAGCCCCTCAATTTCTAGGAGTGTATATACTCCCTTGAGGTGTTGAGACGTACATGAGCCTCTCAGGGCAGGTCGTTCTTTACTATTTCTTCTTATTTATCGCAAACCCCTCCGCTACTAGAGATGTTGACTCGATGCATATCTGCCTCGTCATAATAATAACCCTTGGGGTCCACCGGGTCTCATGGACTGTGGATTATATTTGGGGATTTGCAATTCATTCTGTAATTTAACTAAATTTTGAAATGGACCTCATTTTTTTCCGAGGGACAGCAATATATATTACTTATTTAGTTAAGAGAAAGTAAAAATTAAATAAATGCAAAGAGAATATGGTTATACTTTTAGTTTCAAACAAAATTGAAATTGAAAATATCTATATTCTATTTATTTTTAGTAAGGATATTATTTTCGTAGGTGCTGGTGGTTTGTTTATTTTTGGAGCTTAAAAATATTAAAAGAATGAAAAAATCAAATGAATACTTGAACTTACTAAAAATAAATCCCATCAAACAGAATTTTTGAAAATCGCGTTTATTAATGCCTGACATTTAGTAACGTGAACTTTTTTTTTTTTAAGGTTTCAAATTCACAATCGTCGGAATCGATTGATTCAGAAATACTACATCCCTTGGGTACAATTGATATATGTGACGCCACAAAAAAAGGGAGTTTGGATGCAATAAAATATTGGATTAGTCAATCGAATTTTTCTGACACTCAAAAAAACACTCCACTACATTATGCTGCTGAAAAGGGTTTTCTTCATATTTTAGAATTCTTTGCTAAAAATAAAAGAGACTTTAAAAATATGTTGGAATTTAAAAATAATATTGGGGAAACTCCTCTTTTAAGAGCTGTGAAAACAAATCAATTTTTAGATATTATTAAAATACTCGTAGAGAATGGAGCTAATATTGAAATCGAAGATAATTCAAAAAATAGGCCATTATATTGGGCTTGTCATTATGAAAACGAATCAGTAGCTGGATATCTTATTTCAAGGGGTGCAAATGTAGAGGTTAAAACAAGTAATGCTGACACTCCTCTAATTATCGCTGCCTCCAAATGTAATTTCCCTATTATTAAACTACTTGTGCAAAAAGGCGCGAATATTAATGTTCAAGGTATAAATGGTGAAACAGCTTTACATTGGGGATATAAATCTAAAAAGGAGACAATTATTAAATATCTCATTGAAAAAGGTGCCAATGAAAATATATTAAATTTTAATGGAAAATTGCCAAAAGATTTTCAAAATGTTTAATTTTCCAAATGAAGGCAGAGAGCGCACTGGGGCTCGGGTTTTTTCTGGGCACGTCGCTTTTATAAGCTTATACATAAATATGTATATGAGTAAATTTTAAAAAGACCTAAGCCACTTTTGAGGAAATCAAAGATACAAATTTAAAAATTATTATTTTGGGAGAAATTTCCTCTGTTTGGGCCATCACAATGATGATTGATGTACAAACAAGCATTCGATTCAACGTATATACTATATATATAAAATTTTTCATAGAAATTTACATTTAGATTATTTTCATATGTATTTTTTTTTTTTTTTTAATAAATTTATTATTAATCTTAGATTTTCTATTAAATATTTTTGAAATCCATCTAAATTCGGATTTATTATTTTTCTTTTTTGTCCTTATCTCTCAGGTCGACATTAAATCATAGATAAGATAAATTTGCACAGGCTGAGAAGAAATCTTTTTATTTTAATAAATTATTGTTTTCGTCTCAACTACTCGACTAAAAATCTCGTATATTAAAATAGTTAATTGTATATTATGAAATGATTTCTTCAAATTTATGATCTCTTCGTTTCTAAAGTTACAACTCCTTATATAAGGATCACAAAATATAATTTTCTTCAGCATATTTAAACAATCATATCAATAATAATATTCTTCCTTTGTTGTCTTTTTCTTTCACGAATGATGATAAGCAGATACTTGTAGGAACAAAGAAAAAGAAAAAACGAAGAGATCAGGCCAATATTATTTATTTAAACAAAAGCGGCCCTATGTTGTGAACATCCTTAGTCTCCATTTGGGAAGAGTCGGCAATATTTTGAGTATATTGTATATCGTCTTCTCAAGTGGAGCATATCCTGACATAACTTGAACTGATTGATCCTAAGAACCTGAGGATGGGGCCGAAATGTCGCTCCTAATAAATAAATTATATTGGCCTAATTCGTTTTTTCTTTCTTTTTATTTTATAATTAAAAATTAAATGGAAACCCAAGTAAATAAAGATTAAAACAAAAAAATTTTAAATTTTACTTTTATTTTTAAATGTTCTTCCCAAGTTTTTTTTTTTTAACAAAAAACCGGAATCGTTTTAGACGGGCTGTTTAACGTTTTGTCGCCGGCCGGCACTCTGACCAACTTATTTAACTCAACAACAAAAGAACAAATATGCAATGGTGTTGTTAAGTAAGTCAGGAAGGGGCTGCAAGCTTTGCTTTAAAAAAATGATACGGAATTTGGAGACGGACAAATCAACAGTTGAAAAATATTTTGTCGGAAAATAAGACAAAGTATCCAAGTCAAACTTTTTCTTTCTACCGCCAATGCGGCACTGTGCCGTAGAGAGCGGGACATTTGATCACTCTGCTCATTTTATGATCTCTCCTCTAAAAAATAAATACAAGTAAACTTTGATATAAATTGTAGAAGAAAATAAAATAATACATTGGATAGGAAAAATGCGAAGTCTTTTTATTAAAATATTTTTATTTACGCTTTAAAGACGACGTTCGGAGAGCGATTCTCTCTTTTTCAGCGAATAATTTTGCAGGCAAAAAGTTTGATCGCATTGCATGTCAAGCAAAACCATGCTAGAAGCATTGTTACATTTTAAAGTGATTGTACGCTGAAAAAGAGAGAATCGCTCTCCGAACGTCGTCTTTAAAGCGTAAATAAAAATATTTTAATAAAAAGACTTCGCATATTTCCTATCCAATGAATTATTTTATTTTCTTCTACAATTTATATCAAAGTTTACTTGTATTTGTTTTTTAGAGGAGAGATCATAAAATGAGCAGAGTGATCAAATGTCCCGCTCTCTACGGCACAGTTCCTAATTTTCCGTAGAGAGGAAATTGTTTGGGATTTGTCCGTCTTATCATTTTTTTAAAGCAAGCCTCTTGCTGTCCTTTTCTGACTTCCTTAGCTCGAGTGTGACGTATTTCTTCACTGAAATTCTTGCTAAAAACTCGAGCCTAATAGAATCATTGAAAATAACACAATTTATGAATCTACTACACATGGAGCTAAAAATGCTTTTACATGGATAAACGATATGCAATAATTAATTTTTGAAATTCTTTTTATTATAAGAGGAATAAAAAATAAAATAAAATTTGGATTAGCAACAGAAATGGAAGAGATGAGGTCTTCCCACAAAAACTCTACTAACCTTGGATTTAGTTAGTATGGTATTAACTTAAAATTAAAATCTTTAATATTAAAAAAATAATATTTTACCTTATTATTATACCTTACATTCTGATTTATCAAAATTCAAATATTTTTTTATGAAGGGCAGAGCGGGGTCAAAAGTAACAATGCTTCTAGCGCACAACCATCTATAGTTAAAAGGGTAGCAAGTTCATCTTTTTTGCATCTTTGGATTATTCTTTTTTCCAAGCTCATTTTTTTTTTTTTTTTTTATATATAGCTCTGGAATCTACAAATATTTTGATAAATGAAGGCTAATTGTAACACGATTGCGATGATACAATTACAATAGTATTTTAGGTGATTGGAAAAATATCATCCCAGGACTCATTTGATCATTTATCAAAAAACTTCTCTTCAATTTAACTGCGTTTATTTATTTTTACAGAGAAGATGCGAATAATCTCATCCTAAAGTATTTGGTTACATTGCCCCACAGAGCGTTTCAATTAACCCTCAGTAGGGCGGCAATTCTTACATTTTGGATTTCCCCCCCCCCCCTCCCTTAAGTAAATTGAATTTTAACGGCATAATTAAATGTCGAAATCTTCTGTAAAGATTACATTTTTCAAGAATAAAAACAAAAGAGCAGGACAGGAATATTTATCAAAAGGGTCACAATTGACCCAGCTCTCCCTTAAATCACTAGGAAAGACAACATATTATTATGTATATCAGGACCAAGGCCAGGGGGGAAGGGGATATTATATGCACTTGAGAGAGAAGGGCATTGTTGCATTGTACTAGATAAAATTTTCTCTTTTCCTTCAATGACCAAACGAATAACTCTATGCGGCCTGTTGATGAAGGAGAGTTGAAATATCCAGCAATAATCACCTGTGAATAAATATACTTTTCTCAAAAATTTAGCCTTCATAAATTTTAGTTAAATAAATAAAAATTATCAAAGAATATTATTTAATTTTTTTGGAATTTTAAACTAGAGCTACAAATGATTTATTTCTAGAAGACTCATCATTTCAATAGAATTTGTGTGGCTGTAGATTAAGAATTGTTGGCCTGAGAGGAGGCAGCCAAGGTTTTTCCCCCAAAAAAAAAAAAATTCCCAATTGTGAGACTTTTCGACGAAACTCATTTTCAGATCATTAAATAAATATATGTATATATTTAGACATAACAATCTCACAATTGGGAATTTTTCCCAACCTCCTTGGCTGCATCCTCCCAATCCAACAATTATCCTTTTTTTCTCGATAATATCTTTGTTTTAATATTACACCAAATACAACTTATTCAAAATTAATTATCTTTATTCATAGAGATTATTTATTTATTATTTATAAGTCCCCCCCAAGAAAAAATATTCTTGGTACGTCCTTGATAATAATAATAATATTAATAAATAAAAAAAGGGAAAAAGATAAATTGTTGTTAGTAATAACATTGAAAAATATAAATATTTAAAAATTTGAAATTGACGATTATAAATAGATAGCGATTCAATTGCCTGACAATTTGCCAATCGAAGGCCGGTCCTAATTGAGAAAACCAGATTTTTTAAAATCTTGAGTGCCCCTTTATTTAACTTTTGTTTTTAGAATCTGGAGGCTCCTTCACAGGTAAATGCCTCAAATTCAACTGATTTTGATACGCGTGCTATCAGGCATTTGAAACAGACCCGAAGAGAGTCACTTTTTTTTAAAGAAAATATCTCGCAAAAATGACTAGTAATTTCGGAATATAATAAATGAAAACATTTATCAATTAAAAAAAAAATTGATTTCACTAATATATGAGCACCAATAAATCTCTTTCTACGGGTTAATACTAATCAGTATTTAATAAAGCTATGTCAACTTTTTTAGGAACTTATTCCAAATTATTACATGTTCCAAGAGCAGTTTGAAACAGAGAGCCTGATCAGGTCCGGTTTTACCATTAGGCGAACCTCGTAGGAGGAAACTGCAATTTCCATTTATTTCGTTAATAAAAAAGTCAATAATATTTTTCTGATTGAAGTTTGTTTATAGGCTCTATTATTTATTTCCGGCTATGCAGGTGAGTTGTGTAAGTGTAAGTTGATAGGTAAGGGTCGCATGAATTTTTTTTTGCCCAGGGCCCTTACTCCGGCCCTAAGCTAGACGCATGTGCACTATATTATTGTTCATATTCGTTAACACCTTGAAGCTGTTACAAACTGCTCTTAAAACAAGGCAAGATAAAGCTAATAAATCTTAAAATCTATTCATAAATATAGGCCTATTAGGAAAATTATTATAATTTTAATTCGGAACGAGCTCCTAAAATGTAATACATGTTAATACTTAGTTTGTTCATTTTTAATTTTAATAATTATTCTTATTATAAAAAAAAAAATCTTAAAAATAACATGGTGGATTAAAAACATCAAATTTCAAATTAACCAAATAATTGGGGGCAGTCTTTTCTTAAATTAAAAAAATATAATCTATTATTTCTTATATGGCAGTTTTTACTATTATATAAAATTTAGGACCTTAATTTAGGCAGCCAGAAATATCCTCAAATATTAATGAAATTAAAATTTATTTTCTATTCTCATCCGAATTTTTTGAGTGATTTTTTCAAAATCATTAATAATAAAATTAATTTAAATTTATTATAAGATCTTTTCTTATAGAAAAAATGGAACATTGGCTCTCACCATAATAGAGCCCTCAGGGAGGAGAGAGAGAGAGGTACTGTGACGTAAAGGATTCCTCTCAATGATGCAAGGAGTCCCTCCTTAACTAGAACATTCTCACTAGCAGAGGTTAGAGATAAGAAATCAAGTATGATAATTTCACTGGGGGTCGAGAGATGGTAACCGCCAGAGGTCGGTTGAGTTTGAGGTGTGTGTGTCTCTAAACACGAAAACACGTCGGGTAAATAAATGGTCCAATGAAATGAGAAATATAGAAAAAATTGATCACGGAGAATGTAGGTAGGGCCCAGGTGACTAGTCTCTTTTCGGGACGTTTCATTGTTGTGCCATCCTCAGGCCTATAAAGAATTTTTTTCGACATAGATTTGTCAGGTTGTTGCAATATTGAAAATTTATATTTAGATATCTATTTATATAAGTTGAGTCATTCATGCCTCAAGTGTTTAAAAAATAATGTGATTTGTCAGATTCTTCGTTATCAACTTTTTCTACATCTTCTACCACATTCACTACATCATTTCCTTCTTTTCTAAATTTAAATAAAATTTTATTTCCCATTT
The DNA here is from genome assembly GCA_010014785.2 of Anisolabis maritima. NCBI lineage: Eukaryota > Metazoa > Arthropoda > Insecta > Dermaptera > Anisolabididae > Anisolabis > Anisolabis maritima. Next base: position 13,474 of record JAAAKE020079591.1, on the reverse strand, counting down.
ATTATTTCTTAAAAGTGAAATTGTGATTAAATTAAATTAAGACGTCCCAAAATAATAAATCTAATCAATCAAATTCGATTTCGGGAATAGAAAAATAATTTTAAAAACAGATAAAAATATAGAGAGAATGGAATGGTCGGGCAGCCAGTAAGAAAAAAGAAACGAAAGGTGTCAGGATGTCAGGTGGCTTGACTTGCCTAACTATTTTAGATTCCCTCTTTTTTTTTTTTTAAGAGAGAATCCTTTGCCTATGGAATGAATCTCTTACACATCTGAAGGTTGAATCAACTGTCACCTTATTTTGTCCTGATGATGAGCGCTCGAAACGTCAAAAATTTTTTCTTCATTCTTTCGACCACTGATCCAGCCATCACATCTAATAGAAAAATATATTTCAATTGAAATCAATTTTTGCTAAAGTTAATCGTCATTTGCATATGAATAACTGGAAAGTCGGAACTGCTGAAGTATGTAAGTAAGAAATATGTGTGTATATGTAAAAACATAAATTGGGTATCGAAGTCGTTGTATGTATGGAGAAAGAATAAGCAGTCTCTACTCTATTTGAGACGTTTTGGTTTCATTTTAAAAGCATTGAGTCAAAATTGCCGAGTTGTTTAATATACAAAGAATGCTTGTATATAAATGCCAATCAATGCTTATCGGCTTATATACGCTACTTGTTCACGTGGGAAAATTGTTTTTATATAAAAATTAACATCAGTAAAACAATTTTGTCACTCCAACAGCATTGTATAAAAACTGATAAACATTGGTTATATACAAGCATTCTTTGTTTATTACAATTACAACTACAACTCTTTTATCAATGCTAATAATGGATGACTTTATTAAATTAAAACTGAAACGTTTTGAGTTTTAATAAAACGTAGAGGCTGCCTGCTCCTTCCTCGAATGATAAATTGGGTTTTCCAGGTGGTGAAGTTGGCGAATAGAAGATATTTAATTCTTTCTCAGGCTGTCTTACTTTATATAATTTATTTAAATTTTTATAAATGAATTTCTGGCTTCGGTTAAGGTTAAAATAATCTCGTGATAATTTTTTTACTTAAACTTAAAAAAAAAAAAAAGAATACTTATACAAGTCTTTTTCTATATATAAAACAGTATATCAAAAGAGAAAAATCATTTTTCAGGCTTACATATATCACATTGGTTCTTTAGTTCAGAGATGCGCAAAGTTTTTTTGATTTTCAAGACTCACTTGAAATTTTTTACAAATTTGTATTAGAAAGTGCATAATAAAATTTTTTTTTAAAATTTACCTCCTTTATTAATGCAGTATATGGCAGAAGCAAAGCAAAAGATGAGGAGTTTTTTTTTTTTTCAGTTTGAAAAGTGCTTTAAGCACCCAAAATCGTTACGTGCAAGAGCAAATAATATTATTTTTTATGATTTAAATAAAAATCAAGTTTTGAATTCGATATTTTTAGTCAAAAGTTTGGGTCGGGAGTCGTATAACTATATATATACTAAAAGGTTGTTAGGCACAGTACAACATGCATTAGGAACAGGAAGATACATTTGTTTATGATTGGTGTAAAACTTTTTCTTTCTGTCAGCAAAAGCAATTTGACTGGCCAAGAGAGGCGGGATGCCTCTTTCTATGTTTGTCGAATGCGTTCTTGTCTTCAATTTTATTCAAAATACTGAGAGGCAACTATTGGTGAAGGTCTTGAACGTGTAGCTTCCCCAAAAATGAGGACTCGAAGCGCGCCCCTAAATACTTTTTTGGCATCTGACCCCGCCTAAATTTATTTCAATTAATTGGTGGCCAATATAATCTAATTAATATTTATCGCCAAGGACGAGATCAAGAAGCAAGAGCTCTAAGAGGGGCGGGACCCCCTAATATTAAACGCTTGATCCTGGCGCCTTTTCTTATCCAAAAATACGTATACTTAAGCAGGGGCGGGTCGTTATAACTCATTTAACTCATGATTGGCTTAATTGTGGCGATTCATTCGCTTTTTTAAATAGGAAGCTACGCTTTAGAGGAGCTGGGCTTGCCGCTCCCAATCCGACATTGCCACATTATTTTTATACTTGACAAATGACAAAGTATATTTTGATTTTATCGTCTATCGACAGAGGCGATATTGTATTCTAATCCAAACTAATGATTTAGATTTCATCTAGATATGAAACAATTTTGTATGATTTATTTTTGCAAAATTTTTAATTTAAATTGTTTTTATTTGGCGATGGGAGACTTTGAGTTGGGAGGACGTGTTTATTACCGAATTCTCCTATATGCTATTGTTTTTGTAGTTTCTCGAAACGAATTTTTGTCTCTTTGTGTGGAAGAGGAGAAAGAAGACTTCGCTAGCCTGCAGCTATGGCGGGAAGGAAAAAAAATAAGTGTGCCCATAAAGACCCTGTTTAAGTCTGCCCCGGTCGGGGAGCGTAATTCTACATAATAAGGTGGGATACATGATCCTTTGACCAAAAATCAGACGTTTATCTATTTAATTAAAATCCAAACAACTCATCATTCTAAAGTACCAACAAATAAAAGAAAATATCCTAAATTTGCGCATCTCTGATTTTGATCATTGTAAAACTCTTTCGTTCCTAGAAATAGAAAATAATAGATCCATTTTATCTCTATGTATTTTCTTTCATTTTCACAATTCATGATGGAAGATGTCAATTCTTATAAATTAATTCTGTTATATATATAAAAATATTTTGTTTCGTGTTAAAATGAAATATCAATTTAAGTGTCCTACTAATTATTTTGAGTGTAAAAATATAATAAATAATTAATTTCAAAAGAAAAGGATGCAATGAGAAGCGACGTGAGGTGAGTTAGCCGAGATCTGAATCCCAATGAAGATTCCTGAACGCATCTTCAATTAAACCGGACAGGACTCGGATCGCCTGGAGAAAAGCTGCTACTAACAAGGATAAACTCAACGAGAGCAATTTCCTTTGTTCATTGGCAACTAATGGCGCCGCTTCATCATCGGAAGATCAAGTATTAATTGGCTGGTTAAAAGATGGCTGAGGAATGGGTTGCGCCTGATACGGCGAATAAGGAGGCGGCTGAAGAGGAGGCTCATGCTCCGGGGAGCCGGCTTCGGAATTGTTCGGCGTTAATGTTTCTTTGAGCATCACTAATTGAGGTTCATGCATGGAGATTTCTTTGAAATCATGGGAAAATGTGAGAATATAGGCACAAAACGAACAGGCGATGATCCATTCGCTGGCGGTTGAAGCGACATGTTCTTGCCAGCCACCGTCTTCTGGATACCATTTACGAATATTCTCGCCGTGGTATTTCATTTGGGCCACCACTGCAGTCACTGCCATCACCACGAAAAATATTGTGCATGTTAGAGCAAGAAAAAGACGCACCCACGCCATCCAGGAAGGACAATCGGTGGGGGACATCCGGAACGAGACAACTGCCTAAAATAAACAAAAAAAATAAATAAATAAATTCAAAAAACTTCCCCTCTCCCTGTTAAATAGAAAACTTGAAAATTTCTTTAATGAAAATGGATTAATTTGAAATATTAATACATCAGTGCAGTGCCCAAAGGCTTTTTAAAACCAATTACCTGAGTTCTTGCAAAAAACCATTCGTTTCGTTTTCATCCAGCCATCTTCCCATTCAAATGGGATATTTTGAAATTTTGGTTTTATTTTCTTAAGAGTCATAAATTCTTTTTGCATAAATAAAATGAACAATTATTTTAATTAACGAAAAACAGAGGCCAAGAAGGCTGGAGAAAAGCAGCAGAGCCAGTATAAAGAAAATTATTATAGATTAATTTCCTAGTCTACGTTTCGGTTCAGAGTCGAGACCTTCTTCCACGGAATGGAACAAAAGAGTAGGCTGCACTGAATCACGACAAAAAATTACGATTTTATATATAATATATAGAAAATCATTATTTACCCAAACACCAAGAAAACATGACTCGTGACCGAAACGGCGACTTTTCTTGACACTGACTGCCTTGGCTATTATTTTAATTTAATATTTAGAAACATTTAATTTCGGTTGTCTCTTATTATTTGTATTCCTTGGTCAGGCTTAACATCAACGAATCTGCGGACTTATTGACAAAACTATCTTTATTCTTATTTTATTTGCTTGAAAAATATATGAAAGTTTTTATTGGCAAAAATTAAAAAAAAAATCATTTCCAATCTTCTATTTGTTGCAAGATCATGTCGAGTAATCTCAATTTATCTAAAGAAAAAAAGGATATTATTAGAATAAAGACTTTCATTTTTATCTTTTCAATCCAACATTATTTTAGAATAAAATTTCTTATTTTTCCGCAATGCGTCACTTTTTATCAACTTTTTCAAAGGAAGTTGATTCTTGATCTCAATGCAAATACAGATTTTGAAGAAGATAAAAATTTCTAATATCTAGCAATAATAATTTATAAAAATTAAATAAGGCCCAATGAATTCTGAAAGACGAACGAAATTTATCTTGCAATAATAATTGATTGAGGTAAATTATTTTTTTTCCGAATATTTCGGGGGCATACAAGGCCCCTTTATCAGGGGACAATTAATATAATAAAATTAAATAAAAGGATGAAATACAAAATTTAACAGATAAGAGAGATTTACAAATTTTTTTATAAATTCTCACTTCACCTCAATCCACATCATAAGATAAACGCAAGTCAGGGGAGGATATTTGAAATTTGTGACCAAATGGGCTTATTTAATTAAAAAATTAAAATTGGCTTAATGCTTTTATCCCAAATTAAGTTTCTTTAAATAATTCATCCGAGGGCAAAAAAAGTAAAAAATTTTAATTAGATAAGCCGGGGTAACTTTCATTCATCTGATTCCGTTTTTGGCCACAAGTCATGTCCAAATATCCTCCCCTGATCTTCGCTTGTTTTCACTCTACTTCCCTCTTAGAGAGCAGAATATGAAAAAAACCACTTCTCTTTTTTTTATTCAACAACTTTCCAATAAGGTCTAATAAGGCGAGATGACGTGTACAAGACATCCTCCAGGAATAAATCAACTTCCGATCCTTTCATAGAAAAAAATAAAACTTTGTGGAAAAATATTAAATTTTAATAAAAAATTAAATTTGATCGATCAACGCAATTTTAATTTGAAAATACCTGGCTTTTAATTTCATAAATAAAATTTTGCAATGATGAGAAAAATGTGAATTAAACTTGACTCTCAGAAGATATGATCATTTCAGGTTCCTTCATTGTAATCTTCTTGAATTCCGAATAAAAGGTTAAAATGTAGAAGCATATAAGAATAGAAGACACCCATTCGCAAGAGGTTGCAATTAGACGTTCAATCCACCCGCCATCATCTGGGTACCATTTCAGAGAATCCTTTCCATGATAATAATAATAAGCAATGTATGTAAAAATAATAAAAACGATTGTAAATATTGATATGCATAAGATAAGGAATAAACGCAGATTCGTTATTTTTTTGGAAGAAAGGGCAGGAAATTCGAAAGACAACCAGGTCTATAACATAGAATAAATTAATGAAATTATATATAAAATACTTTGGATATAATAAAAGAACTTTTTTTACTTTTTTTTTCTCTCTTTTTATTTGAAGACAAGGATTGGCATTAATTAATAATAATAATTTAGACTTTCACGATTATTGTTATTTGAAATAAAAGACATTTTGACATTACTCGTGATTTATTTTATCAATTAAAAATACAAAAAATAAAAATAATATACAAAAATAATAATACAACGTTTCGGCCATTACTCAGGTAGTTGACAAGTAAACAAGAACTGTCAGTACGTGTTTATTATTTTTATTTTTTGTATTTTTAATTGCTAAAATAAATCACGAGTAATGTCAAAATGTCTTTTATTTCAAATAACAATAATCGTGAAAGTCTAAATTATTATTATTAATTTTTTTTTTAAGTTTTTTTAGGCCTCTAAATAGAAATGATTAATGCGTTAGTCACAGAATTATTTCATTAGAGGTTATTATGTAGAAAATTATATTAAGAACATAAAATACATATTATGCATAGAACAAGAGCTGACCGGCTGTATGATTTAAATAGTTGTTTCTAGATGGATGGCAGCTGGAGTGGAATAAAGGCGAGAGAAAAAAAGAAAACAAGCGCTTGGTTTCTTTCTCAATCCTTTATTATTCCAAACAAAAACGACCGGTTTCGGCCGTGTCTTCCGACCTTCATCAGGACAAAGTTAGTTTATCATTTCGTCATCTCTCTGGAGATCCCTGAGTTCTAGTTCCAAAATAATAGACTTGGCGAGTCGGATGAAATCGATATGTTGGAATAATAAAGGATTGAGAAAGGAACCAAGCGTTAGTTTTCTTTTTTTCTCTCGCCTTTATTCCACTCCAGCTGCCATCCATCTAGAAACAACTACATAGACATATTTTTCTAGGGAGCAAATCTTATATTGTGTATAAAAAAGTTCTAAAAAATACGGAAATTAATTACTAAACAAAATATGAATATTCATTATTTTGAATTGAATTTCTATTATATAAATACGAACTAAGCCCTTTTTTAAGTTATTTTATTTTTTTGGAATGAAAGTCAAACCAATTTGAGGTAAATTTCCTAAAAATTTATTTTATTTTTCAATAATACCCTTGAAAGATAACGATTTATGATTTTTTGAAATCGAGAATCCTCTCTCTGTATGTTTATGGATTTAGAGAACATTTTACATAGCTCTAAGCATTTAATCAAGATCCAAAAGTCAACATCAACTTTTGGCAATGAAGGGGCCGGGACTTCATTTGAATTTCAAATATCTCCTCAACTATTAATTTTAATGAAATAGCCCTGTGCCTTGGTGCTGAGGTAGAAGAGACTTCTCGCCTCACGTACCAAGCAAGTGTCAGTGGTTCGCTTCACGTCCTGAGTGAAGAGAGAGATATTAGATTGCCTACCAATTAATTTAAATCAAAAAGTATGAAGGCTAAATGCTGAAAAAGACTTAAAAAAAAAAGTGAAATAATATAGAGAAACCCGGAGCTTTTTTGAAATTTTGGTTTTTTTAGTCAGAAGTAATCCTTGGATATTGATTAATGAATTTATTAGAGCTCGATCAAGGAAGAATAACGTTCATAAAGAGAAATTCAAAATTTAAGGGAGAGGGGCTCATACGATTATTTAAAAATTGACTGCTATTTGTGTGAAAAGATCATTTAATACACAGGTTCCAAAAGTGTGCGCCGGTGAGAGCGCCAATAAATTTATTTTTTCAGAAAAATTGTAGATTACTTTATTACGATATTGAAGGTTTGCTTAAAAATTTTATTCAATTTTAAATCAATAATATAATACGATTTATACTCAAATTTTCGGGAATGTCCCAGAAAATTTCTAATAACCTGGAGGCTCCGTAAAAAATTTGAGGGCTCAAAGGGCGCCGTGAACTTAAAAAGTTTAACCTGATTTAATACAAAATTTATTTAAAGTTGACGTATAATATTTTTTATAAACACTAAGATATAAAATAAGAATCTAAAAATTAAATTTAAAAAAATTTTATTTTTAACGATCGGTTTCATCTTAGATTCAAACAAAAATCAAGAATCATAAGATCTAAACAATAAAAATAATGAAAAAATTACAATTTGTTAATACGCGCATAAATATGTTTATGAAACCTTTTTTATATTAAGGGATGATAATCTAGAGATCAGGTTAACAGACGATTTTAGAATCAGTTTCATAGGATAAACAATAGGCTATTGTTAGAGCCGATAGCCAACTTAGAAAAGGTCCTTAGCATTCAATTGGTTCAAGGTTTAATTATTGTTATCTTTGAAAAAAAAATTAAAATGCCTTATTCATTAGGTTTGTAATAAATAATAACAGTTGATTTTCCAGCAGAATGATCCTCATTTCAAAATCAATAAATATAGAATACTTCTTAATTGAAATTTAAGCATCCCATTTATTAACATTTTATGTTTTAATTGAAGTATTTCATAAGTGGCTTTCGTTAATTTAACGATCTTTTGGATTATGTCTAAATACACAACATTACAAAATGATTTTAGAAGAATGCGGCTTGGGACTCTCTCGTTTGGGAAGTTTTTTCATGAACCTCCATTTTGCGAGTTTAATATCCAATTCATCATTACTACTCCCACTTCTAAACTCTCTTCTTCAATTTCATGGCATTTGATATCAAATTTTTCGGTTATTAAATGGAAATAAATTTAATTTATTAGAAATGCGTTATCAAATTACGTCGTTTAGGGGGAAGATTTTTTTCCCTGAATGCGTATGTTTTTGGTGACCTTTTGCACAAAAAATAGTTGGTCACCTGATTATAATCCACTGCTTCAGGTGTATTGTATATAAATGTGAGTGACCTGTTTATAAAATATTTTTCTGAATAACTTTTAATAAAATGTTTTATAATGTATGTATCATCATATTGAGTCAAGCACAGTTTCAATGATGGTCCAAGCCTGGACCGAAACGTTAGCAGATTCTTGATTTTTCACCTTTCTATAATAATTCTTTCTTGTGAACTTGCTATGGGACTGAATTCTATATACGTTTAATAATAATAATAATTTTTAAATAATTCTCCCGCTCATGCTTGGCATGGTGTCCGTTTTTATAAAAAATATCTAAGCTCTTTATTTATTATGATATTTTAAAGGAATGATCCGACTTTTACGGTGTATCACTCAGGTGAGTGGTGATGGGTGGATGAAGCCACGAGCCACCCGGGGGGCTAAGGCTGCCATTTTTCATTTTATTTATGTCAGTCATTCTCTTCTTTCTAGTTTCAGATGAAATTCTTTGTGTTTTTTTGAAAAATACTCCGAAATAGGAGGTAAACATTTGTATTTTATATCTTTCAACCAACTTATTTTTGACAGTTCAGAACCAACATCTAACGCTAAAAATCGTTAATTTTATGTAAAAATTTCCTCTGAACCAATTAATTCAGGGTTCCTCAAACTTTTCAAGTTCATGACGCCCCCCAACTTATTAGGAATTTTCATTTCTACTATTACTTGAATTAACAAAAATTTGAGAATAAATCCTATTTAAATTTGAATTTTTAGACAAACCTTAAATTTCCTTCATAATCCAAAGAGTAATAAATAAATAGAAAACACTTAGAATATTTCGCGGCGCGCTTGTAAACCAAACCCGGTGCAGACTTTGCGAAGCTCTAAATTAAATAATCGCCGACTATTGATCAGCCTCATTAGTCAGCTTATTCGACTAGTCAGTTTATTTATAATCGTTAAAAAGCAGGGAGGATTTTTTTGTCCATTTCCAACCAGCCACCCCCTTACTCGGATTTTTTTCTTATTTAGAGTTTCTCCTTCTAATTTGATTGATTCTTCTAAGGAATTTTTTGATAGCTTACCTGAAGCCAGAAATAAACAGTTCCGAATCCAAAACATAAGAAGGCTCCTATCATGTGCACAATGATGACGTTGCTCTCCTGGAAATTGCCGACGATACTAAGACCAAGGGCAGCGATGCAACCGAGCCAGAGGCTTACAAGATTTATCCTTTGGAAAGAATCGAATGTCCTCAACTGGCGATAACGAATATACACACTCAACACCACTGAAAAAAATTAACAAATATAAGATAACAGGTTTAAAAAATATAATCAAATACAATCAAAGCCAATATTAAAGTACACCCCTGGGCAAATTCAACCGAACGCTTAGCTCTTTAAAGGGGAGTCTCAAAACTAACTCTTGCCCTTGAATTCTATTCAAAATATGAGAATATTTCAATATTTATTTATTTTACAACTCTTTATGTATTCCATTATATTTTTAAAACTAATAAATAAATTTGATTTCGGGATGCGATTCCTGTATGGAGCCCAATGAAAAATAAAAACAGATTTGTTCTTGTTGCCGACGTTTCGCCATTCACGCCACGTCCTTCTTCAAGTGTAGCAATTAGTTAATGTAAATATAAATATATATGTTAACAATTAATATGTATATATACGGTATATATTACCAAAATAAATTTACCGAACAACTGTAAATTTTGAATTCTTTCTAGCCTTTAGGAAAGGCGCGACAGGCGTACGAAACGTCGGCAACAAGAACAAAGACAAATTTTTTATTTTCCCTTGGCTCTATCAGTGCTGCATACATTGTTAACTCAAAATAACTATTACAAAAAAGAACAACCGTATAATAAATCAAGTTTTACTTTTATTCCCTGTATTTTGTTGAAATAATTGAAAATTAGAACAAATTTTATTTTCCAATGCCTTTTTTTTTTTTTAACTTTTTCTGAATATGAATTTCAACAAATTTTTAATTTAAAATTTGGGGAATCGATTAAAAAATACTTGACTTACAAAGAATGCATCCTAAGTTGATGAGTTGCCCGAAAATGCAACTCTCCGGGCTCAATGTGCCAACATCACTAATATATGGGAAAGCAGGCTCCACGTGCTCATTGCATACCGCGATGATATATCTGGAAAAATCAGAGGTCTAAGATTTTTTAAAATCAGATATTAAGAGGTTCGTCTTTGCTACGCCCCTTTTTTTAGTTTTTATTTTACAGGCAAACAGAAAAAGGATCTTGATAGAGAATGACTATCTACAGGCGTTAATTGAATAATTTTTTATATTATAGAGAACAAAGTAAAGAAAGCCATTAAGAGACGTTATTTAATTTGTCACCTTGAAAGTTCCACGCTTCTTTTATAATTTCCATCCTCCATTTTTGAGTTTATTTTGCCAAAAAAATATTACAAAAATAAAGAAAGATATCACAGAGGATTCATGAATTAAATTTTCTCGCATCTTTTTGGTGATATAAATTAAATAAAAACTCAAAATTCATTTTTCATAATTCTCTACCATCGAATAATAATTTATTATTTATAAGCATCAAAATTAACAATTAGCAAATTAGTTCCAATTATATTTTATATATAATTATAGACATTACACTATTAGTTTGTTTGTGGTAAATTCTATCACTCAGAACAAACAAATATCTAACCTTGAAGAAATGACTCATTCACTCGCTAAAAAATTGGGAATTACAGCTGACTGGCAAATTTTTTACTTGTTTTTATGAATTGCCATCCGTAAATTTGATGAGAATATTATTTTTAACAGACTATAGACAATAAAATTCGATTATCCGAACTCTACTCATCTCTATCGTTTTTCCTTGATGGAGAATGAACCCAGCTTAACAAATCGAAAGTCGATAAAACCATCATAAATTGACATAGAGGATGAACGGCTTACTCTGATCAAAGTATTTCCAACAAGAAATTGAAAAACCCATTCAATATATTTTCCAATGTAAGTTCCTCTAATTGTTGGGATTTTAGCTTCATGAGGGATAGTGAATGGCGAGTTTCTGGAGCAAGCCAGGCTGGGGATCTTAGGTTACACCCCCTCCCCCAATGCACCAAAAAACAATTTTCTTACTCCGGCCCTGGCTTTTACGTCAGCACAGCACCATAACGAAAAATAAGTTTAATTTTTGCCTCACCCCATAGTCGGCGATCTGAATTCCTTTTGTTTGTTGCTTCCGTCCAGAGAAAAAGATTTTAATGATAAAAATTCTAAAAATTCTATATATTATATTGTTTTTCTAGATAGTACTCCGAAGTCATTTGGTTTCTGATATTTCCCATCATGAAGAGTCTTTGTTCTGCAAAAACCTTCAACCTTGACTTTTGAAAGTGAACCCGAGCTGCCAAATAATAATTAAATATAGTCCAAATGCCCCATGTATGTGCTTATATAAAAAGTCGGATTTCGAAAATATTGGAAGGGCGAGGAATTATTTATGCGATGCCTTTCGCTTATTTTATGGACTAAATTATCGCTAGAATACGTCTTTGATATCTTATATTATCGAAAAAATAATTCATTGGTAATAATGAAATTTTTTAATTTATGAGATTTTTACTTAATAAAAGGGGAGAGAAATTCAAGTAAGAAATAAAACGATTTGAGAGCTCTCTAAAAACCAAGATAGTGATAAAAGGCAGATTGGACAAAATCCATAGGATTTAGTGTCAGAAGGGGAGGGGAGGGGGGGGGGGGGAGTATAGTAAAAGTCGCAACAACTCAACGAGAAACAAAAGTGGCAATTTGTATTTAAATAGACATACAAAAACAAATAGTAAATTAAATATGAAAAAGGAAGAAACAAAAAAACAAATAAAAATCCTATAAATATATAAAGACCTCATTGGGGACTTTGGGAAAATTTAAAAGGGAGAAAAAAGCGACAGTTCATTTTTATTCCATAGCATCTTAAAAAGTCTTCTCAAATATTAGATAGATATATTTTCTCAACTTTTTCACTTCTCAAGAACACCTTAAAATGAAAAAATCGACAGGACTCGACTTTCTAGTGTATATAGCAGTGTTTCTCAACCTATGGGTATGCACTTAACCTGACATGATAGCTGCAACCTTGCGTTAAAGCGAGAAAAAAAATGGTGAAGTTAGGTCACAAGGCAAAAATCCAAATTGACAATGACTCTTTTAAAATAAAAAAATAAGCAACCAAGTTGAAACATCCCACCTTTTTAACCATCCGCTCTACATCCCTATCGAGATTTCAAGTCAGGTCATTTTTATTGTTATTTTCTCAAATGTTGTTTGTCTTATCATTAAATGAATTTAAAATATTATATCCGCACAAAATTTATTTAAATTATATCGGCTACCAATTCATTGAAATAAATAAGGACGGAGACTAAATGGCCTCAGATGCCGAAAAAGACTTGAAAAATTTTTTAATTTAAATTAAAATCAAAAAGTCTATGATTATCTTACACTCAATTTTTTTTTTCGAATAAATTCGCTCCCACTCAATAGGATGAAAATTGTTCCAGGGCTGAAGTCAAATGTCTTAATTATTATCATCAAGTTCTAAAAGATTTGGTCCAGGTGCGTGATAAATTTTGGAGAGCGTTTTTAACTGCCTCCTGCAGATCGATTCGCTTCAAATTTTAATAGGTTCTTTGCCCCTCCAAGAGCTATAAATTGGTTAAATTTCATCCTTTTCTGATATGTGGTTTCAAAGAAATTAGCCAAAATAAAAACTACCTATAAAGGCACATTAAGGTTTTTTTTTTTTTGGATTTTTAAGGTGTCCATTTGACCTGAAACGTAAAAAATTGGGGGGGGGGGGGGTCAAATTTTTTATGATCATAATACTTACCCCTTTCTATTATGTTTAATATTATGGGAAAGTAAAAAAAAAAAGAGACCTATTATGCCAATTGCTTTAATTTTTAATTTGTTTGATCTTTTCAAAATTATTGGAAGATTCATGAAAATTAGAGTAGGGGCAAATCGGACTCCCCCCCCCCCCGGCCTCCCAAAACAAAAAAAAATCCCAAAATCACACCCCCTATGTAAAAGGGTATTTTTCCCGGGGGCCCAGCTTCGCCCCTCATCGCGTTTGCTTGAACAAAGTTCGGCCCGAGAA